>KE546976.1:1539476-1598914 GCA_000442125.1 Opeltia flavorubescens
AGTCCGTCTAAATCCTAAGTCCGAGGACCCTGAAAAGAAGGGTCCAACGATAAAAATGTACGGGAGCCAGTATCAAGAGGGTCGATGTAGGGCAGACAAGCTTTGAAAGGTACACCAGACCCTCCAGTGCGACAATAGGACGTTAAAGAAGGAAGTTGATACGTCAAATAGGAGGAAGGGAAAAGGATGCCAAATCCACCGTCATGCCCGGTGGCCTCCCTAATTCCCTCCAGTCAACGAGAAATGGTCACAGCCACTTTGGTCGAATGATGGAAAAGAGGTCAGGCAGCGAGACAGACAATAGAAGGGTGACCTAAAAGACGCAATTAGACCAAATGAGATCAAACATGAAGCATAGAGTAAGTGGATAATTTCAATTTGCGAATGAACATCCATTCAATTCCAACATTGATGCAGGTGGAGGCAATATCACGGGCAGTCTACAGAGGAGGTGATGACATGAATGGGGCGAATAACAGGAAACTCCAAGTTGGAGAATATCCGACGGCTGAAGGGATGGGGATGGAGATGGGAGCTGCATTTCCCTGAATCCAGTGTACGTAAAGTTAAAAAAAAAAAAAAAAAAAAGAAAGAACCGCTAAGTCCAGATCCCACTGAGATGATATGTGCCGATGGTCATGATGTACGGGAACAAAAAAAACCCAGTCCCAGATACCGCCAGTTGAACAAATTGTCCCGATGAAGCGTTAATCTACACGGTAGGATATTCAAGGGAGATGATGCCAAAGCCAAAAAAAAAAAAGAAAAAAAAAAAAAATAACAACCCAGAAATGAAATATAGGGAAATCACCATTGTCAACGACCGCCGTCCCATTCCCCCAACCGGATACTCCCTCGATGAAGCTCAGATACCAAAAGGAGGAAATCAGAATAGAAGCCAGTGACCTGGTCAAAATCCCAGGACAGACGCTACCCTTTACAGGACAAACGAATGGCAAAGATGCCCAAGGAGGGAAAAGAGAAAAAAAATTGAAAAATGGAAAATGATAATCACCATCTTCAGAGCTTATAGCTATACTCTCTTGGCCCAAATCACGTATCAGTGGGCATGATATAATAAAAGGACAAGTAATTGAAATTCAACCTTTTTCCAATCTGGCTTATTGATTATCTCACCATGGACAATACGTCAGCTCGGAGGATAGAGAAAGGGTAGAGGAGTCAAGAAAAAAGGAAAAAGAGMATGAATTCACCCTTTTCAAATATTGGTACTTGGGGATTCTACCTTGAATGATATGCCCATGAACAGTGCTTGCAACGAAAAAGAAGTAAAAAGGTTCGAATATCGCAAATTCGATTGACTGATTTTGGGAAATCGATTCATGCGCGGGAGGGATATGGCGATACAAGCCAAAAAAAAAAGAAAAAAAAAGAAAAAAAAGAAAAAAAAGAAAAAAAAGAAAAAAAAGAAAAAAAAGAAAAAAAAGAAAAAAAAGAAAAAAAAGAAAAATCCCGACTTTCGCAACCTGTCCATTCCTTCGGATGAGCGCACCAATGGAAATGATTCTCGAAGAAAAGAAGAAAAAATAATCATCGGTCCCAGCACATTGATCGACTGATTGAGACCAGTACGTTAATCCAAAAACAGGGGAAACATGCACAAAGCAAAAAAAGGGTTTTAAAGTAAGACGAAACGGTGCAATCACGGCGACTATCGGAGCAACGATCGAGAAAAAGAAAAGAAAAAAAGAAGGAAGAAAGTGTGGGAGTGGATAACGAAGGCAAAGAAGAGACAATAAAAAAAGTTATTTTCAAAGTTGACATATTGAGGATATCATTAGAGGCAGTGCGTCAGTCCCCGGAATGGAGAAAGCATAGGGAATGGAGAAAAGAAGATGAATCTGCCAGTATCAACAATCGACCACTCTATGAATCCATTCCGAATCATGCCCCCATGGACAGTACTTGCGATGATCAGAGGAAGATATCATGAAAAACCCAAAATACTGCAAATTGCGATTTCGATTGATCTTGAACAACGAGTCGAGATATGCGATAAACATGGGATAGAATCTCAAAAAAAAAAAGAAAAAAAAAAGAAGATGCAGAAGAACTTACAATTACTCCGGGCTGCATTCCAATATGAAGGAAAATTGGTCCAGGAATCACGATGATGATAAAGCTGATAATCGAGGAGGTATATGAAATCATTATTCCCAATCATTCTCGATTTCAACTTCCATCAACTTATAAGAGACAAACGCTATCGAATCAGGGACAACCTATACGGCGACAATAATGGCTCCAGAGTCGAGAAAGAGAAAAATGGGCATTTCGATCAAAATCAATGATAATACTATTCGAATAGAATGTATATTATCCTTGGATCGAGACGTGAAATTCAGACTAGGATTGACAACTGCACCTAGGTTAGGCATAGGTTAGGCAATTGAGTTAATCTCGGGTTAGGAAAGGCCCCTCCGGCAGGAGTCGCCGCAGGCGAAATGGTTAGGGGTTAGAGTTAGTGGTTAGAGTTAGCATGTGAAACACTTTCCAGAACTCGTTTACAGATAGGATAAAGATAAACGCCTCGGGTTAGGCTAGGATTGTCAATTGAATTTCAGGTTAGGCCAGGATGGTAGATAAACGCCTTAGGTTAGACTAGGATTGTCAATTGAATTTCGGGTTAGGCTAGGATGGTAGATTGAATTTCAAAAATACTGGTTAGGAAAGGCCCGTCCGGCAGGACTCGCCGTAGGCGATTGGTTAGGGGTTAGAGTTAGTGGTTAGAGTTAGCATGTGAAACACTTTCCAGAACTCGTTAAGAAGCTAGGATTAAAATAAACGCCTCGGGTTAGGCTAGGATAAAAGATTGAGTTAATCTAAGGTTAGAGCCGGCCCCTCCGGCAGGAGTCGCCGAAGGCGAAACAAGAGTCGTTATGGTTAGGCTAGGATTGTCAATTGAAGTTAGACATCCAGGATTAATAATTGATATTTGGAATGGAATAGTCAAGAAAAAATAGAAAGATAAAAAAGGAGAGAAGAAGAAGGAATTCAACCCAAAGGGAATCAGAGCAACAAGAAAAAAAAATAAAAACGAGGAAGAAAAGTGTATTGGGAAGATCAAGGAATAGGAGAAGAGGAAATAGAAAGAAAATAAAAAATCAAAGAAAAAGGAAATTGAGGTTAGCACAATGATAGAATCTGGTAGAAAATGCAAATATTGAAAAGAAAGAAAGAAAAAAAAAAAAAGATTATCCAAACCATAAAAAAAGGGTCCACTTACAATATTCATAGAGACAGTAGGTAAGGCAAGAAGAAGAAAATGTACTAGAGCAGAAAATGGGAAAAGAGAAGATGGAATTGAAGAGGAGAGCAAAGACAGAGAAACCTCGATTTAAGAAAAAAAAAAAAAACAAGCGCTGACTAGAAGGGGGGGTGAAGTGGGAGATATCATCAGGACAAAATAGAATTCACGAATCTTTCGGCTAATAGAATTGAACTTCGTCTATCGATGATTGCATCTTGACGGTCAATGATCCACCCAACACCCATGCGACTCGGTCAAAGGGGGTCAATGGTGAAATATGCGGAATCGGATAAACTTCGGCGCCTTTGTCGATCTTCAGCCCTATGGTACCTTAGATCAATCTCCATGCAAATCGACCATCGGGACAGGGAAAAAGAACCGAACAATGGGAATATCGAAAGCAGGGACAGCTGAGACCCTAGAGGCAATCATTGAAAGCGCAAAAAAAAAAAAAAAAAAAGTCAACGATAATCTATGGCAATCAAATAACGGACTATACAAATAAACTTCCGAAAAAGAAAAAAAAAATATCCAAATTAGAGAGCAAGCCTAGCACGAGCAGAAGGATATCCCCAAAAAAGAAAAAAGAAAAAAGAAAAAAAGAAAAAAATTGACTTCAATTATAGAGACACCAATCAGGATATAGATCAAATTAGCAGATTTCATTGGGAAAATTCCAAAAACAACACGGCAGCCTTGGAAGGATTGCAGACAATACCTACACGTGACTGATAGAGACAAATGAAAAAAAAAAATCAAAAAAAAAAATCTCAAATCCGAAGACCCTGAAAGAAGAGTTCAAGTTCTCTTCTCAATACGAAAAAAAAAATAATTTATTGAACTTATGATCTACCTTATCTCCTACGATCCAAATAGCTCCCATTTCATCCATTGCTGAAGAAAAAAGAAAAAAAAAATAAAAAAAAAGACTTCAATTACACGATGGAGACCAGCTAGAGATAGATCAACTCGATAAGTTTCATCAATAAAAATCCCAAAAATACCGAATAAGCCTAGCACTGACCAGAGAACGTCGTCGAAGGAGACTGATCGAGAAAATTTTAAAAAAAAATCAAAAAAAGAAAAAAAACCCAAGTCCGGAGACATTGAATAAGGGTCCAGGTCCTCTTCCCACAGGAAAAAAAAAGTTGTTGAATTCGTGACCTATCCATTGGCCGACGACCCAAATATTATCCCCTTTATCCCCTGCGTCCATTGCCAAAAAAAAAAGAAGAAAGAAAAAAAAAGAAAGGACTTCAAATACACTGAAATAATCAACCAGGACGGCCTAGATCGACAAAAGTGATTTGGAAAAAAAAACTCGAACTTATAGGATAAGCCTGGACAGATAAGAGGACATGACCAGACGTTATCAAATAAAAAAAAAAAAAAAAATCAAAAAAAAAATCAGGTCGAGTAGATAATTAGTGGAATAACTGCACTAATGGCACCTGTACCCTTTGGGGATAGTCTCCTTTAGATACGGACCCTTAATCTACCCTAACCATCGAATAAAAAAATTTTGACGGTAGTCCGAAAGAGCAAATTCCACCAATTCTTCTTACCGTATATCCCTAGACCCCAATGAGTCCATCAATAGACAAGAATAACCTATCAATCAACCCCAAATCATCCAAATGTTTGTTCTCCATCCATTGTCCTCAGCTTGAATTTCGATCCTTTCCCAATCGGGTTAGACTTATCCCAATGAGGCCTAGCCAAAAAAAAAAAAAAAAAAAAATACCTAGAAAAACTTTTTAGTTTTTTAAAACCACGTAAAAACGATAAAAAAAAAGATTCCTCAAAAAAAAAAAAAAAAAAAGAGTCCGTCTAAATCCTAACTCCGAAGTCTCTGAATTGGACCCTGACTTCCATCAACAGCATTCCCAATTCTCAGATACCAATTTTTTTTCGATGGAGATTTTGACAGCCATCATCCCCGAGTGGCCAGATGACCCTCGCTCCATGGATCAATCCCAAAAAAAAAAAAAAAAAAAAAAAAAAAAAAAAAAAACCTCGATTAGAATAAATGGCCAATGGAATACCTTCACCAGTGCTACCTATACCCTATAGGAATAGTCCAATTGAGGTAAAGACCCTCCATCACCCTTAAATCCCTTGTTGAAAAATTTTGACGGTAGTCCGGAAAAGGATTGAAGGTGCTGAAGGTAGCCTACAATAAGGAAAGACCATCCTTACCCTTAAGCCTTCCTAAAAATGGTCCACCCATAGTATTCAGAGTCAAGTTACCCTTTGGGACTAGTCGCCTTGAGATAGAGACCCTCCATCCCCTTTGAATCCGAGATGAAATTTTTTGACGGTAGTCCGGAAGACCATTTAAGGTGCTATAGGCAGTCCACGACAAAAAAAATTATCCTTCCCCTTGATACTTCTTGAAAATGGTCAACCAATACGTCTAGGGTCAACGAACCCTTTGGGAATAGTATCTCCAGGAAAAGGGACCCTTAATCACCTTCTATCCCGATTTGAAATTTTTTTGACGGTAGTCCAGAAGAACTCCTAGGGTCAGGGAACCCCTGGGGATACCACCTTGAGGTGTAGGGACCCTTAATTATCGAGTAATTCCAGATTAAAAAATTCTGACGGTAGTCCAGAAGAGGATTAAAGCTGTTACAATTGCCCTACCAAGGGAAATACGGTCAAAGAACACTCTGGGAATAGTTTCCCCTAGGTAGAGACCCTCCATCACCCTTAAATACGATTTTAAAAAATTTTGACGGTAGTCCAAAAGGGTGATTAGGGTGATACAGTCAGCCCACGGCAAGGACAGGCTATAGTTTCCATCCGCTAGAGACACTCCATCGCCCTCAAATCCGACTTTGAAAAATTTTGACGGTAGTCCAGAACAGCAATAAGGGTACCACAGCTCCCTAATAAGGTCGAGGTGTCGATTTCCCATAAATCTAGACCCGTAATTCCCATCTGGATTTTTTACAGTAGTCAAAAACACCATTAGACGGTCACCAGGAACCATCCTCACCCTCACCAGCTCATCCTCACCAGTCCCAAAATCTAGAAATCTGAGATGACTATGTCAAAGCTCTGCTACCCGGCTTTCAATCCCTTTTATACCCTCGTTCCTTCCTTGAATTTATCAAAATCTGAATTTGGACTAGCCACTATGCATCCCTTGACCCATATCTCCTATTCAATCTCAATTGACACCTCCAATCAGTCCCATCAAAAAAATAACTAGAGCTTCTACCAAGGGTGGGAGGGTTGGAGTAGACCATTCCCGTCGTTCTCCACCTATCGTCGTCGTCGTCGTCAAAAAAAAAAAAAAAAAAAAAAAAAGAGACAGCCAATGGATCACCTCTACCAATGGCACCTGTGATTAAGGTACCCTACCCTACTAGTCTGCTTAAGGTATAGACCCTTAATCGTCCCAGAAATCAACTTTAAAAAATTTTAACGGTAGTCCAGAAGGTCAAAATCCCCCTATTATTCTCAATTGACGCTTTAATTCATCAAGGAATACACCTGACAGTCCCAATTGATCGTTCAAATCATGTAATCCCAATTCAAGTTCAAATTCATGGAGGAAAAAAAAATTAAAAAATAGAGACAGCCAATCGATGAAGATCTTTACCAACCTAACTATCCGTCATCAAGGTACCCTCTGAAACCTAACCGCTTAAGGTATAGACCCTTGATCGTCCCAAAAATCCACTTTGAAAAATTTTGACGGTAGTCCGGAACAGTACTAAAGGTACTACAGCTCCCAATGAGGCTCTATGTATCCTCTAGGTATCCTCTAGGAACGATTTCCTTTCCATTTGGACCCGTAATTTCCATTTCAAATTTTTTGACGGTAGTCCAGATGGTCCAAAACCCCTTTCCCTGCTTTGTCTCAATGCTCCCTTCATTCCCAATTGGTCAAAACCCCTAAATATTCCCAATTTGCACTCAAATTCGTGGATTCCCAATCCGAGTTCCAAATCATAGATTCCCAATTGATCGTTCAATTCATGGAGGGGAAAAAAACAAAAACAAAAAAAAGAGACATCCAACCTCTACCCAGTAGCACCCGTGATCAAACCATCCTCTAGCACTTGTCTGCTTAAGGTATAGACCCTTGATCGTCCCTAAAATCCACTTTAAAAAATTTTGACGGTAGTCCAGACGACTAATAGGGGTACTACAGCTCCTAATAGGGGTCCAGGTATCCCCCAGGAGAGGTTTCCCTTCGATCTGGACCCTCTTAGCACAAATGAAAAATTTTGACGGTAGTTCAGAAGGTCCAAAAATAATCCCCTACTTCCCAAAGTCTGTCCCAATAGCCCCCCTTTGGCCCCCCTTTACTCCCAATTAACCGTTCATTCCATCGAGTCCCAATTTGAATTTCAAATTCATGGATTCCCAATAAACATTTCAATTTATGGATTCCCAATTCGATTTTCAATTCATAGAGGAACGACTCACTTCATCTCAAGAGGTCACAAGCTCCAAACATTCCCAATTGACAGTTCAATTCATGGAGAGGAAAAAAAAAAGAGAGATCCAACCTCTACCAGTACCACCAGTGATCACCCGTAATCAAACTATCCTCTAGCACTTGTCTGCTTTAGGTATAGACCCTTAATCGCCCCTGAAATCCACTTTGAAAAATTTTAACGGTAGTCCGAAGGGTCCAAAATTGATCCCCTACTTCCTAAAATCGTCCCAACAGCCCCCTTCATTCTCAATTCGTCCAAATACCCCTGACAGTCCCAATAAAGATTTCAATGCATGGATTCCAAAATCAGGCCCAACAGCCCCCTTCGTTTCCAATAAACGTTTCAATTCATGGAGGAACGACATTACCCTAACCCTGACCCTTAGTACCAGAGTGAGAACTGAAGCCGTAAAATCCACCGAAGCTTGCGTAGGTCGGATAGGCGGAAGTCGAACGGAGGTTCGAAAGGGGAGGGGGGAGGAGAAGGTGCGTTTGCGTTCATGCATGAATATCTATCAAGGCGCCGCAGGCACACGTTCGAACAAGGATTGAGATGTGAGTCAAAAACACTTATTAAAAATTGAGCAAAGGCTAACGTCAAACCCGAGCGAAAGGGCCGAAGGCCCGAAGCGAGGAGGGAGGTGGTGGGTTGAACTTACAGGAGGGGAGATCGACAAGATAAGATAAGATAAGAGATAAGACCGAAAGAGGAATAGGAAGAGAGGGAAGGGGAGGAGACAGATGGACAGAGAGATGGACAGACAGACAGATAGATGGATGGATAGATAGAGAGAGACGTCTATAGAAGGAAGGGATAACAATTGAGTGATAGAAAAAACTTATTAAGAAAAAAGTTCAACCCCACGGGATCATGGGTGGGAAGGGAGTCGTCGTTCCAGGTTGGGACCCCCCGAAGCGAAGCGTAGGGAGGGATCCTGTGATAAGACGCACTCCGGGTGGGTAAACGTTATCGAAGGGAGAGGAGAAAGAAAAAAGTTGCAAGAGAGTGGAGAAGAATAGAAGGAGTGAACAGACAGACAGACAGATAGACAGACAGACAGATGGATAGATGGATATATATATGAAGACGTCAAAGTCGAGGGATACAGATGGATGACAGCATCGATGGAAGAGACAAATGGACTTATGAAAAAAAAAATTACAAAACACTTAATAACAATTGAACCCAACCCCACGGGATCCACGGGCGGGAAGGGAGTCGTCGTATCCAGGTTGGGACCCCCCGTAGTGAAACGAAGGGAGGGATCCTGTGATTAAGACGCACTCCGGGTGGGATACGTTATCGAAAGGGAGTAATGACAATTGAATATGAAGGTAGGGAGACACCTATTGAAGGATGATTTGAATGATAGATGCCATGGATAGAGAGTCGACGGTAGGGATAAAACAATCGATGGCAGTCAATAAAGGATTTAAGTAATTCCGAATAAAGTAATTAAATATGTTGTTAGAAGGATGGATAGTGTCGGGGTGGTTCCGTAGAGTCGAGAATAGTAGTTGGGTAGAGATCAGAAAAGCTAGGGGCCGAATAAAACCATTTAAAAAATTTTGACGGTAGGGTCCAAGGCTTGTTTTTTGAATAGAGGGTCGCCGTTAAAGGTAAAACAGTCGATAGCAGGAGTCAATAATCGATTTAATTGTTTTTGAATAAAGTAATTAAATTTATTCTTAGATGGATGGATGGCATCGGGGTGGTACCAGAGAGTCGGGAATACCAATAGGGTGTGGATCAGAGACGCTAGGGACCGAGAATACCCATTAAAAAAATTTTGACGGTAGGGTCCAAGGGTTGTTTTTTGGTCAGGGAGCCACCATTAGAGGTGAAACAGTCGATGGTACAAACTAGCATTCGATTGAAATATTTCCGAGTAGAGTAGTCAAATAAATCTTAATAAGGATGGGTGATGTCTAGAGTGGCTATAGAGACTCGGGGATAGTAATAGGATGGAGACTAGAGACGCTAGGAGCCGAGGAGACCACTTGAAAAAATTTTGACGGTAGGGTCGAAGGGTTGTTTCTTCCACAGGGAGTCTCTAGTAGAGGTCAGGGGCACGTTTAGATGGATCTGGTTCAAGGGGGACATTTAAATAGATAGTAACTGCATTATTTTTTCAAATCGAGTTCATTGGGCAGAGATGTCAAATAAAAAGGAGAGGAATGATATTGTTGAGAAGAGATAATAAATAATTTGGAGGAGGGAGAATTCGGATAAAGGATGCCTGGGGTGGTTAGAGAGTAAGGAATGACAGTGGACTACAAATGAACAGAGTGGAGAAGAGACGAAATACGACGAGGAGACCCTTTGGAAAAATTTCAACGGTAGGTACCAAGAGTTATTTTTGGACAGTCTCCAGTGGAGGTAAAAAGAACGTCCCAATAGTCAAGATAAGCAAAAAGATATTCCCAGAACAATATTTACATTGAATATTTAAATAACCTACGCCGGCGTCTCAATTACAGGGAAGAAACGTCAAGGAACGGAGACAACCTGTGAAAAAAAAAGAAAGTGTTTAAAGATTTGTTTTCTCTTGCCAGACAGTCAATAGTGGAGGTAAGAGGAGTATTGAAATGGATCTTAATAAAATTAAGATTTAATTTTTCGACTGTTGGAATAAGTATTGAATTAAATAATACGTGGATAGAGCTGTTAAATATACCACGCGACAGATATATTAAATCGATGATATCCAGAATGAATATTCAGATAAGAGGCCTTGGTGTGATTGTCGAAGAGATGGAGACGGAAATATTCTTTGAAAAAAAAAGTTGCGATAAAAGGATTTTGAAGTAGCGTTGCCATGGACAGGGAGTCAATGGTGGAAGTAAAAGGCACGATTAAATAGATAATAGCGGGATTGAATACTCAAATAAATATTAAACCACCTTAGTTGTTAAACAAGCTACCAAAAAAATAAAGTTGATGTCTAGAACAATTATTAAGACGGCAATGCCTGGAGGTGTACTCAAAGGGGGGAAATATCAAAAAAGTGGAGAGAAAGAGTACATTTTGGGACCAAGACAGCCTTTTGAAAAAAAAAAGTCGACGAAAAAAATTCAAAAGTTGATTCTACGCACTGGGGAGTAATAGTAGAGACCACTATAACACTTGAACAGTTGATAATTAGATCGAGAATTTTGAAAAGATAGTAATTTGGCGGATTAATTTTACAAGTCACAAAAAGGAAAATTTAAATAGACCATACCCGAAGTGGCGATCGAGGGGAAGTCATACCAACGGAGAGTGAAGAGCTGAGAGACGACAACGGGCCGGGAAATCTCTTGAGGAAATTTTGACGGATGGGTTCGAAGAGTTGATTCCATAGACAAGGAGTGCAACGTGAAGGCAGGGAGGACATATTATAGAGAATGGTTGAAATATATGTTTGAATAGATAGTAGATGAATAGAGCTGTCAAATGAAGTCCAGGAAGGAAAACTTAAATGGATGATGTCCAAATGTATTATCAAATCGGTGATTTCTGGGGTGGTCCATATGGGAAGAATTAACCATCGAGTGGAGAGATAATAGAGGTCAAATTGTGATAGCACCGTTTGAAAATGTCACGGTGGTGGACCAAAGACAAGGAGTCGACAGTGGAGGTAAAAGACACGTTATAATAGATGACGACTAGTCGAATACATTACAAGTTGATGGCTATAACAGACTTTCGAAAGGATGGCAGCTGGACCGAGCTCGTCAAGGAATCGAACAATGGAATGTCCAAAGTTATTATACATCGAGTGGATATCCAAGTCGAAGAGATGATCATGAAGGAGATGGATATCAAATGGCGACCCTTCGTCAGATATCCCTGACCCTAACCCTGGTCTTGCATGCGTCCATATTCCTAAATCCAATAGCGTCTGTCCTTCGTTAATGGTCTCTGACCCTGATTCCGGTCCCCAGTTTGAGACTCAGCAATACATGAAATTTATACCTATCAATTACAATGACCCCAACCAACACCATCCGAGAGCGTCTGTCCTAGATTAGTGGATAACCCTAACCAGACTTGATCAGAACAGGAACCTAACTTTAAACCCGAGCGATAGGGCCGAAGGCCCGTAGCGAGGAGGGAGGTGGTGGGTAAAGCTTACAGGAGGAGGGAGTCTAACCGAAAGAGGATAAAGATAAAAATTTCTGAATAGGGACCCAGAGGCATATATATATATGGGAATATGTAGACGTCAATATTGATTGGGATATAAATGGAAATCAGAATCGAGACAGAAGTATAGATAATAACAAACAGGGAAAGAGATAATATCGAAACAGGAACAAAAACCTGACTATAGATTAGAATGAAGAACCCTAACTATAGATAGAAACAGGAGCAGAACACTAACCAGACTTGGTCAGAGCAGGACCCTAACCTTAAACCCGAGCGAGAGGGCCGAAGGCCCGTAGCGAGGAGGGAGGTGGTGGGTAAAACGTTACTAGGAGAAAGAACGCTAACTGAAAGAGGATTAAGATCAAAATCCCCAGACGAAGATGCGAATATATAGATGTATGAAGACGTCAATTTTGATGGGGATATAGATAAAGATGGGAATCGAGATGGGAATATCAGCAGAAGCAGAAGCAGAAGCAGAAGCAGAAGCAGAAGCAGAAGCAGAAGCAGAGACAGAGATAGAGATAGAAATGGGAACAGGAGCAAGAACAAGGATAAGAACCCTAACCAGACTTGGTCAATAGCCTCAAACCCGAGCGGAAGGCCGAAGGCCTGGAGCGAGGAGGGAGGTGGTGGGTGAAGCGTTACCGGAGAAAAAGGCGTTACCGAAAGAGGAATAAGATGAGATTCCCGGATAGAGATGCAGATGAATATCTATATGGAGAGAAAGACGGAAATATAGATGGGAATACAGAAATCGATATAGATGGAAATGGAAATGGAAATATCAAGATTGGAATAAGAAGGCAGAAATAGATACAGGAACAGGAAAAGAGGGAGAGGAAGAGACGATAGTATGAGCAGGAACAAGGATAGAGGTAGAAGTAGGAGCGAAAGCAAGAACAGAAACAAGAACGTCTGTCCTAGATAAGAGCAAAAGAGACGTGGTAACCCCACACGCGAGCGGAAGGCCGAAGGCCTGGAGCGAGGAGGGAGGTGGTGGGACAAACGTTATAGGGGTGAGAGGCGTTACCGAAAGAGGATTAGAAAAAACAACGAGGGATGTATCTAGATATCAATGACGATGTCGATGTCAATGGATATGGATATAGATACGACAATAGAAGCAGAAGCATAAGCAGAACCAAAAGCAAAAGTAGAAGCAAGAACCCTGACCATAGATCAGAACCCCAACCAGACTTGATCAATGAACCCAAGCCCCAACCCCAAACCCCAAACGCGAGCGGAGCGCCGAAGGCGCGGAGCGAGCTCAACACCTCGAAACGAGTAATAACAATTGAGGAGCAGCATAAGGAAGCCTTACTGAAAGAGGATTAGGAAAAAAATAAAGGGATATATATAGATGCCAATATAAATGGATATGGAAATTTCGATTGAAATGAAAGCAGCAGCAGAAGAACCCTGATAATAGATCAGAGCCCTAACCAGACTTGATCAATGATCCGAAGCCCCAACCCCAAACCCCAAACGCGAGCGGAGCGCCGAAGGCGCGGAGCGAGCTCAACGCCTCGAATCGAGTAATGACAATTGAGTTATAAGAGGAGGAAGCCTTACTAAAAGAGGATTAAGATAAATTCCCTAGATGGAGAGGGATACCTACAGAGAAAGAGAGAGAGAGGAAGAATATACAGATATAGATGGATATGCAATAGAGATAAGCATGAAAAGAAATGGAAAGAGAAACCAAAAACTTACCTTTGGATGGGAATGGGAACCCTGACGATACAAATGACAGATCTAGATGATGTTCCTTACGGTCCATGATTGGAAGTAGAAATGTGCCGAATTCCTTAACATCCGACTCCTCACTAGGGAGAGCCGCATTACTACATTCAGTACAAAGGAACCCGGACTCTTCGACACAGACGAGAGGTATAACATAGAGTCGTAGAGGGATCGCTTAGGTTGGGAGTGAATTACGCAATCATTTGGATTTGCGGAGAAGACAGCCTCTCGGTTCAAGCCAGCAGACAGCAAATGGAGCAGTCTCCTTCTCAGATGGCAAGCTCTTTGGATGAACTGGCCAGGCGTCATTAGATTTTGAACAGCCACCTCAGACAACAGGACGAGGAGCTAAGACAAGGTGGAAGTCGAAGGAGAGCACAGTCACAAGGATGGTATTTGAACAGGGCAATTCTCAAACGAATAGCATATAATAGTGCGATTAAAGCACGAGTAAGCGGTGAGAATAAATGCTAAATAATATATGGAGCGAATGTTGAGATAGAACACGAAGCCCAAGCAGTACGACCCACACTGATTGTCAACGTTTGATACTCGGACTGTGCTTGGAACAACAGGGGTCTGCAAACGACAAAAATGAGACATCGATTTGCAGTTACTCGAAACGTTATGCATCGGGGTATAAGAAAGAACAATAAATATACTTCGCTTAATTATACGAAATGAATGCCGTCGTAGCGTCTTGAGTCAACTCGAAGCTTGCACACACTTAGCAGTAAACTTTAATTTAGATTAAGGCCACTAGTATTGGTAATTCCTCGTCATCGAACTTTGCCGAGTGGACTTCCATCAGCCAGCAACCACGATTTTATTTTCTTGATGTGACTCAGATCTGATCCTTTAATAAGCATCAGCCATTGTTAACAGCCATCGTGTAATCACTCAGCAACAGCAGCAACTCAGAAGTTTCACCATCGTCCGCCTCCTGCCTCCACCAGGCTCACCAGCCATCACCTCATAGCGTTCATCGCACAGATAGGGCATTCTATAGTTACCTCGATGGCCTTCCAACTCACCACCTACACGGTCGCTGGACCTCACTAAGCTGCCACCCTACCACTTCAGAATCAATGACTACAGTCGACCCCCCTCGTGTACAAGCAGTGGAGGAATGTCACATCAAGGATTGTGACGACTAGAAGGTGACCTCGCCACATGCGCATCTGCCCTCCAACACGCTGACAGGTCACTTCCCATTCAGACCATCGCCCTCATCAAGTCCTATACTACACTCAGCTTCCACGGTACAAAACCTCAATTGCTGCCTCCACGATCTGGTTCTGTCCCAAGAGAACGAGGAACTACAAGCATTGGTCACTGGAGGATCAGTCCAACGAAGAACGCGAGAATTTCGAGTCGGCAAGAGATGGCAGTGACGACCACAAGGTGCCACTACAGAGGCAAAAGCAGCAGTCGGGTCGACGAACAGTGGACGAGAGTCGAGACAAAGTCCGCGGCGAACGGTGCATAGTGATGGGGGTTGGAAAGGAAGCATCAGGTCGATCTCAACTCTCTCAGTTCTATGAAAGACATGAGAAGGAGGACAAGGACTTATTGCGACGGCGCTGAGGTAAGATTACGGCATGCGCATTAGATTCCCATAAGCTGACAGATATCTATCGTATTCAGTCCACGATCCTAAACGTCGTCCAGCTACTCGCCGAGCCATCCTCCCCAGCACATCCACCATCTCCAGTCCTCTTGCAGGAATCATACAGAGACGTGAAGCTCAATCCTTCGGCCTCGCTTCCTCTAGAAGAACAAGGGACCAGGAGCAGGCTTCTACCACACGCCGAAGCAGCCACCGATCGTCCAGGGCATTCCGCTCGTTGCCCCCTCCGACAACATAAAGCCTGTGATCCTCTGGGCCAACCTGTCAGTGGAATCGACACGTCGAATGACAAAAGAAAGAGATGAAAATGGCGATGACAAGCATATTTCCTCGACCAGAGCACACAACCGACCATCATCCCCTCCACCGTTATTCGTCTGGGAGCGCTGAGCTGGGAGCGCTGAGCTGGGAGACGAGGTGCTATTGCAGTATCAGAAACAACACGAGAACAGTTTCAAATGGCACTTACACCCACCCGACTCCGGGCTGCTTCTGTGGCGTTTGATTGAATCCTGCTCGATGTAAGTTGATGGAGACAGGCCTTTTGTAGGCGTTTGGGGCTTGTGGGAGGAGTAGTGAGGACTACCTAAAGAAAGCAGTTGCAGCGCTTTGGTTGCGCTTGTTGACAGGTAGCCTATAATCATCATTCCAATGTCAGCCATACTTGAGATCTCAATGGGACACCTGTAGGTTTCGTAAGCTGCTCTCGGGAACGTACACTGCTGGCCATGATTCCTGCCACCTTTCTTCGTCTAGAAGCGCTGAGCTGGGAAATAATGTCTGATTGAACGTCGCATGGCACTGGAGAATTACTTCAAGCTCCTATCCAATAGCGTCTGTCCTGGATCATAAACTGGATGAGAACCCTAACCAGACTTGATCAATGGCCCCAATCACTAACCTCAAACCCGAGCGATAGGCCGAAGGCCGTAGCGAGGAGGGAGGTGGTGGGTTAAACGTTACTAGGAGAAGGAAGCGTTATTGAAAGAGGAGACATAGAGATAGATCCCCATATATATATATAGATGGACGGAAATATGGATGAAGATATACAGAGTGACAGCGATATGGATATACCAATACGAATGGATGTGAGTAGATGGATAGAGGAAGATAAATGTATGAAGCCGGCAATAAGAAGCCGGCAATATGAATGAACAGAAGCAGGTGTAAGAAGCACTCGGAGCCGTCAGAAATGAAGCCTGCATCGAGATCAGAACCCTAACCATGTATTCTTCGTCGATGCGAGAACGTCTGTCCTGAATCAAATCTGGACCAGAACCCTAACCAGACTTGATCACTAGCCTCAAACCCGAGCGATAGGCCGAAGGCCGTAGCGAGGAGGGAGGTGGTGGGTCAAACGTTACCGGAGAAGCTAATCCAAAAAAGGAAGAGGAGAGACATACAGATTCCCATATATATAGATTGACGAAAGTATAGATCTCAAGATAGAGACAGCAACGAAGATACCCAGGTCGATATACAGAGGAATATAAAGACGAATCAAGATGGAGATATAGATATAGAAATGGCAATATCGATGAATTAAAGCAGATATTAGAAGCACTGAGAGAGTCTTCATGGACCAAGCCTGGACCTAGATCAGAACCCTAACCATTGGTCCTTTGTCGGTACGAGAACGTCTGTCCTGAATCAGAGCAAAAGCCGTGGTAGCCCCACACGCGAGCGGAAGGGCCGAAGGCCCGGAGCGAGGAGGGAGGTGGTGGGGAAGACGTTACCGGAGACAGGCCTTACTGAAAGAGCATTAAGATGATATTTCAATAGAGATGGAGATGGAGATGGAGATGGAGATGGAGATGGAGATGGAGATGGAGATGGATATGGATATGGAGATGGATATCTGGATAGAGACGTAAAGACACAGTGACAAAGGTATACCGATATAAATATAGAAGTCGAAACGGATTCGTAAGTAAAGATGGAGATGGAGATGGAGATGAAGATAGAAATGAATATAAGCATGGCCATGGACATGAATATGGAAATCAATTTGATATCAGGAATTGAAACGAACAGAAGCAAGCGCAAGAAGGATAGAGAAATCCCTGATAAGATAAGCTTGACACGAGATCAGAACCCCATCCCGATGTTATACCTCTAGCCATTGCCGATGCGATAACGTCTGTCCTAGATTATTCACGAGAACGTCTATCTTAATCCCAATAACTTCTGCCCCAGATTCAATAGCGTCTGTCCTGAATCTGGAAAAGGACGTGGTAACCCCAAACCCGAGCGGAGGGCCGAAGGCCCGGAGCGAGGAGGGAGGTGGTGGGATAGACGTTACCGGAGAAGTTATCCGAAACGAGATGAAGAGACTGATCCCAATATACATAGATGGATAGGTGGAAGGCGGTATATCCAATGGTAGAGACAAAAACAGTGATGGATATATAGAGATAAATCCTGGTATAGAAATAGAAGGGTAACAAAAGCAGAGGTCAAAGAATCGAGAGAAGGACTAGGCTCGAAATGAAATCTTGAAACCCTCTATCGTATACTTATCATCAATACGGGAACGTCTGTCCTAAATCATGCCCGCAATACTGCCGATGCGAGAACGTCTGTCCTAACCTTGAACGAGACTTGGTGACCCTAACCAACACCATCTGATAGCGTCTGTCCTGAATCTCAAACGAGCGTGGTAGCCCCAAACGCGAGCGGAGCGCCGAAGGCGCGGAGCGAGCTCAACGCTTATGAAGACTTATGCCAATGGAGGAGCTATCCCGAAAAAAAGCAAAGAAGATGGAAGTAAAAGAAATATTCCTATATAGAGATGGATATGGTTATAGATTTGGATATCGGGATAAAGACCGGAACAGAGATGGAGATAGAGATATATCGATATAAGAGGAATCAAGATTAGGATAGAAATGAATATCAATATGGAAATATATACGAGGATAGATATCGACTGAGATATAACGACGCAAACGAATAAAGAAAGATATAACGATCCCTGAAAAGCTAAGCGTGAAACGAGATCATAACCCTGACCCAGAATCTTAAATATCAAGTCCCAACTAGTCCAAGTGCTAGAACGTCTGTCCTAGATCGATGGAGAACCCTAACCATAGGCCCTCCCACTAACCTCAAGCGCGAGCGGAGCGCCGAAGGCGCGGAGCGAKCTTAAACGTTGCGAGAAAACTTATCCCAATTGAGGAAGGAAGAGGAAAGGGGAATCCTATATATATAGATTGTCATGAAGAAGAAAAAAAAAGAAGAAGAAGGACCTGACCCGGAATCCTCAACATCAAGCCTCTGACTATTCCCGGTACTATAACGTCTGTCCTAAATCGTTATGGAACCCTAACCAGAGGCCCCCCTACTAACCCCACACGCGAGCGAAGCGCCGAAGGCGCGGAGCGAGCCCAAACGTTGCGAGAGAATTTATCCAAATTGAGGAAAGAAGAGGCAAAGAAATTCCAATGTATATAGATAGACGTGAAGAAGAAGAAGAAGAAGAAGAAGAAGAGGAAGAACGGTCCCTGCATTTGAAGATGGATATGGAGATAGATATAGATATGAACAGACGAATGGCACTAAACAGGAAGAGACTTATCCGTGGAAATGAAAATTAAAATGGATAGAGCAAAGCCACCGTTGCGATACCATCATTGGATATGACAAGCAACAGCTAATGACAGAGTCTAGCAGGATAATAATACCATTGGCATCGGCACGGTCCTATAAGGCAATTGAGATATAACTGGAAAAGTTTCATTGGTCTTCAAAATTTGCCGGAGTAATCTCAACGGTCTTTTTTCTACCTAACTACCCCCCGCTGCCCTTGCGGCGTTATCAATCACCGCTATTGTTTCGTCCTCCTAATCCTAATCCACGAAATCGTCGGCCGGTAGAAGCGCGGGCAGGCGGGGAGATCATCATCCTAATCTTCTTTCACAGGCGATTAACCCTGGTTATCCTCCTCGTCCTCCGTCTCCGCTGCCAACCGCCATTCCTCCTCTTCCGCTGCTGCTGCTGCTTCTGCTGCTGCCAAATCCTCCTCATCAACGTCCCAATCTCCAACGCCGAATTGGTCTTGACTGGGCGGCGGATTGCGGGGAGGAGAGGAAGGAAAAGGATGGTTGCCGATTGCTAGCTGGGTATAAATTCGCCGGAGTAATCTCGACGGTCTTTTTCTAAGCTATCTACGGCCCTCTCCTACCATTGCAGCATCCTCAATCGCGGCCAGAGTCTCATCCTCCCAATCCTCGAAATCGTTAGCCGGGGGTAGCGCGGGCACGCGACGAGATTGCTGGGGTTGAGGGGGGCCAATTTGGCGAGGTGGCTGGGGGAGTTGAGGAGGTGCGGGTCGGCGTAGAGGCAAAGAGGGAGGGCATTTGGGGTTGAGGCGGTGGCGTTGAGGGTAAGGAGTGGAGGCGGGGAAGGACGGAGGGTCTCCATAGTCTGAAGAAGAGGAAGAAGAAGGAGAAGAAGAGAGGGCGAGGGAGGAGCCAGTCCAGTCGGGGATGTCGAGATTGGCGCCAGGTGGGAATTGTTGCTGTTGCCGCTGTTGTAGTTGCTGCTGCTGATGAGGCTGCTGTTGCTGTTGTTGCTGTTGTTGCTGCGGTTGTGGTGGTGGTTGATGCTGCTGCTGCGGTGGCTGTGCGTGCGGATTGAAAACAAACTGCTGCAACAAACGGCCAAATCGTCGCTGGGCCAGGCCAGCTCGTCCTCCCCCTTGTCAACTGGTTAGCGAAATCGATATGACGAAGAACAGATATCTTACACTGAGGCCCTGTCTCTCGCACACCACATGGGCTGAAGGTGGAGTAGGCCCCACCAGCCCTGACTTGTCAAATGGAATGGATGCAGAAGAAGATAAAAAACCGTACCGAAAGGAGCTTTCATATGTATCAGCTATGGGTGGAGTAAGGTTTCAAGTACTGCACTCACCACCTCTTTGACACATTGAATTGTTCGAGACAAGCTCTGACCGAGATTGAAGGTAAGGAGACGATGACTCGACGAAAGAAATCTCGACATCCTTCACATCAAAAGCTTTCAAGATATCAATGTCAGAGGAAAACGAGAACTCAGGTGAAGCAATGGAAGTTTGATCTGGACTTCGACATCAGAGTTGACGAATTTCGAAATAAGATCCAAGTCCACCTGGTTAGGAAAGTATTCTTCTTTGCTTGCGCAGGCTCGAAGTGTGGCCAGATTGCTCGGTCGCAATTCTTGACGATGAATCAAAGCCATTTAGTCGAGGTGAGGATAAATCATTGCAGCGGGCCTTGAGATCTTCGTGTCCTCCTGAATTTGCAATCTTCCAATCATTCAGGTGGCAGTTTGACAAGCATTGCCCCGGAGGAAGAAGAGGGTAGTCGTTGCAGCAGGCTCGGCATCTGTATCCTCGATACGCTCATCACCAAGATGAACGAGTGAAGAACATGACACTTAGCAAACAGATCCGATGACATTCTGAGTAAGGACGTCATCCAGCTCGGAAGGTGATATCCAACTCGAAGGTATAGCCTGTCCTACTGTATCTTGCATAATGTCCACGACACATAGCAAACAGTTCCAATATCACTTTGAATCTTGTCTCTCGGTCTAGTGTGGAGGTTGCAAGTATTGAGCGCAATGCTTGACCAATAATCAAAGCTTGGACGTCAACATTGCAGCTATTTAGTCGAGGTGAGGGCGAATCACTGCAGTGGCCCTCGAGAATCTGGCCTGTCTCCCATCGTAACATATCCCATACCAACATGCTGAGAGCAAAGACAGTCCTCGCAAATATGAAATCGGACGTGAGAATTGAGATGCGATGATCGTCCAGGTCCATCTGGGTAGGAAATCAGTCTTCCTTGTTTGCAGCAAATAAGAAATCATCGAAGTCTTGGACATCAACATTGCAGCTATTTAGTTGAAGTGAGGATCAATAGGGTGAGTACCCAGGCCACCGACGATGACATTGGTGACATTCGACCTTTCAAGACTGATTGCAAATAAGCCAAAATAATGAACCCCCGTAGACGCCGCTCTTCTATCCATGTATCGGGCTTGTAAGTACGTCTGATGATCCTGGTCGAATAAGAAAATTTGTTGCCCTGGCTGCTGAAATTATTGACCTCATCGCGACATGGGAAGACTCGCATCAAGTGGTGAAGTCCATAGGGCCATTGGGTCTTGAGCAAGGGTGGAGCGGGACTTGTTATGACTTGCGTCTTTTTGACGGTTTTGTCCGCTATATCCCCCTTGATTGGAGATATACACTTCGTTGCTGCGGATGACGAAAATGGTTCTTGAAATAGCTCTAGGCTCTCAGCTAGCTTGCTGCGATCAATTCCAGGTTTCACTACCTTAACAAATGCATCAATCGCGCCAGGCTTCATAAACTCGGGCTTCGGATTTTCCTTACGCACAACAGCGCGACGGAATTGGTTGAATGCTTGATGGGCGTTGGAGAAGCGCAATTGCAAGGAGGAGCGACTTGGAGCCGGCGTTGGAGAGGAGGAGAGGAGTTGAACGATGGTGGGTACCCTGGATAATAATCGACAGTGACGTTGAGTGAATGCCTCGTATCTCCGCCATCTCCAATCAAAATAAAATTATTGTCTTGTAGTCCTTAAGAGCTGCATTCTGATACCACCACCGAGAATATTGATGCCAATAGCCAAAGGAAGTCGAATTGCTTCAAGTTCACAATCACCGGTTGGCCAACCCTTTGCTCCACCATCGAGGTATCGATCTCGTAGGTACATTTGGTCTGATGGTGACAGGAATTCATGACCCTCGCCAAGGTATCACGTAAGAAGAGGACAGACTCAGACTTCGACCGGTAGAAGGATTGCTGGCGAGGGCGGAAGAGGAGAAGAGGGACGAGGAGGGGTCGTTCGAAGCGGCGAAGTTCAGAGCTCCGGGACCGGAAGGGCGCGGCGAAGTTGCTTGGATGCCTGAGGGGGAGTTTGAGAAGAGCAGGCGGCGGGAGGAGCAAGGCGGACGCGGCGGTTGCTTTGGAGTCGGCGACGGAGAGGGCGGCGCTGTTGAGGGAGAGGAGGAAATGGAAGCGAGGAAAAAGAAGGTTGAGGAGGAGTACTTCTGAGGGGCGTCGTCCGGAGGGCCATTGGGTCGGACATTGGGAGGGCGCGACGGAGTTGGCTGGCTGCCTGAGGGGTTGTTTGAGGGGAACAGGCTCGAGGAGGAGCGAGGCGGAGACGACGGTTGGCTTGGGGCGCCCGTTAGAGAATAGGAGGAGACGAGTGGAGGTGGTCTGGGCTCTGATTGAGAGCATTGCCGTTCGGCGATTGAAAAGAACCTGCCTGACGACCCAGAGCATTGGTCGCCAGAGCCGCTTCCATGTAGTCGCGGCGGGCATGCCTCCGGACCTCTCTGAAATAGTGGTCCCGTTGCTCTTGAGTTTGCTGGCGACGGGCGCGCCACCCACCGGGTCATCCTATCCTTGGCTGGTGAGGTCCTACGTCCACCCAGTCATTAGGGTCGCCTTGGGCTCCCCCGTCCCCATGAGGGACCGTGATTTGGCGGCCATCGAGCATGGTAAGTCGGTCTAAGAACAGTCAGTCAAACTCAAACGGTTGAAAAGAATGTTGACATTGGTGAAGAAGGGAGTCACATACTCAATCGTATGAGGCAAGAACAGGAAGGAAGGAACCAATAAATGGTAAACTTACACCGACGAGGGCCACCTCGAGTTGCGCTACGACGCTGCTGGTATTGACAGCGAGGCATTGTGAGATGACGGTCTTTGTCCATGAATGGTGAAGTTGATAGAAGGTTAGGAAGTGAGGTGAGGAAGAGTTGTTAAAAGGAAATTTGAGTGGAATTGCGGGGTCTTGAACTAAAATTATCTGGACCCTGATTTAAGCTTGATTATGAAAGTCGACTAAATTCTTACGGGCCTTCTATTTCAAGATTCACCACCACATATACACTATACGAGAACGTCTGTCCTGATTCTTAAATGAGACTTGGTAACCATAATCAAAACCATCCGAGAACGTCTGTCCTAGATCTGTGGATATCCCTAACCAGACTTGATCAACGGCCCCAACCCCTAACCCCAAACGCGAGCGGAGCGCCGAAGGCGCGGAGCGAGCTCAACGCCACAGAATGAATGATTACAATTGAGGAGCAGGAGAGTCTGTCCTAAGTTTAATAGCGTCTGTCCTAATACAAAAAGTCTGTCCTATGGTAAAAAGTCTGTCATAAGCCCCAAAACGTCTATCCCGATCCCTAGAAAGTCTGTCCTAAATCTGATAGAGTAGCGTCTATCCTGCATGTTACACGAGCGTGGTATCCCCACACGCGAGCGGAGCGCCGAAGGCGCGGAGCGAGCTCAACACCTCGAGACGAGTAATTACAATGGAGTAACAGAAGAGTCTATCCTACATCCGAAAGCGTCTATCCTAGATATGATAGAATAGCGTCCGTCCTAAAATAGAAAGTCAGTCCTGGATGTTACACGAGCGTGGTATCCCCAAACGCGAGCGGAGCGCCGAAGGCGCGGAGCGAGCTTAACGCCTCGAGACGAGTAATCACAATTGAGGAGCAGGAGGAGGAGACGTTGCTATAGTAGGAATCAGAGTAAGAAGAGAATAAGGTATCCCGAAAGAAGAAGAAAATGAAGAGGTGGATGCGTTCCTAAAAGAGAAAAAGAAGAAGAGGAAGAAGGGGAAAAGTTTGATAACTATGTAGATTGATAAGTCAAAGAAGATAAATATTCGGTTTACCATGTCGAGAACAACAATCAGTCTAGGACTACAAACAGTGGAGGACAGTCATATCAATGAGACAAGCAATTGCTGTAGTTGGAAAAAACAATGTCAAGGTAAGATAATTGTATGCGTATTCCATCTTCGACAAGCTGACAGACCCTTTTAAGATTTAGTTGAAAATTACCGTGTTCGCTTTCCTACTCCACCCCCGGACCGAATTTTCAGACTCAGCATCGTTCCGTCGGATGACAATAAACGGAGATGCACATAGAGTCGGTATAAAGCAAGGCAGGGACCGAAAGAGGCAAAGGCTCAGTGATACTAAAACAATGGGAATCTCCGAGAGGATTATGTTTGATGGCTTGAAGATGCGGGGTGATATATGCTAAGAGTCGAGAATTAAAGAAACCGTAGTAATACAGACTATATTATTTCTAAAAAAATAAAAAGAGTAAAAAGGACAAACTTCGCGGAGTTGCGGAGTCGGTAGATCTTCGGCTATTTCAGTCTGGACCCTGATTCCCATTTTTTATTTTCTTGTTTTATTTATCGAATTTGACTTCGCAATTGTCGATCTCAATCGCTGGATTCCGAACAGCGCAAAAACACGTCGTTCAAACACAGCCCGCAGAGAATCATCCACCCACCTCACGCACCTTCTGTCCAGTAGGCAGGACACGCCCGATACACCTACTGTTCGCCATATACTCCACCATCTGCTACCACGTCTTCAATTATATGAGCCGGTGGTCAGATACCATGGTACACACGTGGCACGCGGCCCAATCCTGCTCAACAAGTCCGTATATAACACGACGAACCTCATCAACGACATCGACACGAAACCATCCCAAGTCATCAGAAGCCATGGCCAGCTCACCGTCAAAAGCGACAGCGACATCCACCTTTATTGCGATCGGCAGACATGAGACAGGAGTTCAGCAGAGCGACGATAGACACTGTAGGACAGGCGAATGCGCATCGGCGTACACTGCAAGTATCCTCTCCCGATTCTACTGGGACATTTGACTGATAGCCATAGCATCATCAGGATGCATTCAACCCCACCGACAGCCCAAGTCTCCCTCCTCCTACCTTGTCCTCACCCAGCCACACGCGAGCGAACCAAAACAAGAGGAGGGCCTTGTCAACCATCATCGGGTTGCTGGTATAATGGGCAGACTGGGATCAGTGGCACCATCTGACCTCATACGGCTCCCACTCTCGCCTCTGCGTCTCATCCACTGAGCCACCACCGAAAGCCTTCCTTGTCGCTGGCCATACTCCAGATCAACCCAGTCCTCGACGTGGATCACATGGCCATGGGCTTGCCAGAATGAGAGGTGGACATGGAGAGAGATACTATGGCAGACGCACAAGAGTTGGTCAAGAGTGGCAACCATTGGGTGCGAAATATCACACGACAGGAACATTGGCCATGGACCCGTCGGTCACAATTCAAAGACAGATCAATGTCAGGGCCAAGGTGTGCTGTACTGCCTGTCATCAACGCATAAAGACGGAACCAACAAGGTCAACATTCGCCAGCCATCTTCCCCAGCACAGTATGCCCCAACAAGTCTCCGCTTCCAAATTAAGTGAGCTAATCTCTGCAGTCTGTGGGTCCGTCCGCCGTCGCTCAATCTCCTCGGTCTCCCAATGTTCATCAAAGGGTGGATGGAGGTGGAGAACCATGGCCCAGGAACACAAGCTGGAGTCCCCTGGTCATGCGCAGAGACATGACGCATTTCCAGCACGTATCGGTTAATCCGGAAGGCGAACCATGGCAGTTTGGATGGGCAGTGATACCGAGGTAGAGGACGGATAGCGTGCTTCAGCCATAGACGGCACTCAGACCACCATCAATTTTCCCCTACTAGGACGATCAACCTACCTCTACAGAAACGTTCTGGTCTTATCAAAGGGCTACAGCAAGGCATGTCATGGAACGTGTCTGGGATGGAGGGAATGTCATTAATCTTAAGTATGAGTGCCCTAGACCATTGTCACCTTTGACTAATGGATGTCTAGTGACTTTGAGCTTGAAAGGCTGCAAGAACCAACCCTCGAACCCCTTCAGCATTTCGTCAGAAGACCTCGACCAGCGCTTGAATGCAAGCCGGACGAGTACAGCTACCTCACACCTGATCTCGAAATCTACCTTGCCAACGATCGACTTGGTCGACTGCTCCTTATGAAGAGGGTTGACAATCGAGAGTCGGATTGTTGTCATGGATCAGGGACTTGGGCTGGTAGTATCAGCAATGACAAAACCAACATGGCCTCCGAGAACGCAGCCAACGATCCCCTCACTCTCCCGCCGGTTTCTGTCACCTGCAACTCGCGAGAGTGGCTTCTTTCGAACAAAACACAAAGGCGATTGTGATCCCAGACAAGAGCGACACTGACTCAATATCCAATGTCGATCATACCAGCAGCGACGCAGAAGCAAGAGTAGACACTGAGGCTACGGTTACTACATGTTGATCCTTGTTCCCAGTCTCCACCATGGCGTTGCCGAAGCTTTCGAATAGCAGCGTCTGACTGGAGCTGCTCCCTTTGCTCAGTCAACCCAGCTGCCACTTCGATGATGAAATGCCGAGAATCTACATACATGGGAAATATCAAGTCATGATTTTGGTAGCTCTGATGAGCGGAGGAGATTATCTACCTGCTGATGATCGACTCTTTCGCGCTTTCTCATGCTTTCTTATTCTCACAAATATAGTAGATTCGACTTCTCTCCTCGATCCCTCTGCTCTTTCGCTCAAACACGAATCATTCCTTGGTCGTGGGATCAAGATTGCTTGCGAAGCTGGTAAAGATTGATGCCGACTTTGAACGAAAGACACAGTCAGATCCAGTCAATGGAGAGAAAGACTCCAATACGAATTGGCTGTCAACGAAAGCGGCTACTTTCGAACAAAGCATAAGGCGCCCGTGATATCTTGTGTTGAGAGCAGCCTGTTACTGACGAGCAATTCATCGGATGGCGGTATCGCATGAATCCTGCAGTCTCTAATTCAGATCAACTTGGTCGTCTTCGCGAAAGAATTGTGTGGGACCGAAAGATTGATTTACACGGTCTTCGCGAGATCGTTGCTGAAGCCTTCGAATGGCAGTGTCTGGCTGGTGCTAAGAAGTTCTTACGAACGCTTACGCCAGCGATGCTTGTAGATCAAGTCTGTCGAAGATACAACAAAGATTCTAACGATGATGATTGAAAAGCTCAAGAAGATAGAGAATCAGCACTGATGATGACAATATGTGGTCGTCGTAACCACTGGGCGAGGCGACAGATGGCATGCCTCTTCATAAGTATCGATTGGGGTCTGGATGCCGCGAGGAAAGATGTTGAGAACAATTGCTGACAACTAGCGGAGGAAATTATGGAAGCTTTTATTGCGGGCGGCGAGAACTTGAAACACAAGATACCCAGAGATAGCACTCCCACATGTGGTCTACTCACATTGACTGACCATCTGACTTTACTAGCCTGGCTGGAACCATGGAGGCCTTCAATGCAGGCGGAAAGAATTCTCGGACACAAGGTAAAAGATAGTCTCACACTGATCTCTACTCTGTCACAATAACTGATCATCGATGTATCTTCAGGCTGCTCTGCTTCACGCTGTAACACAAGCCAGAGTTCCTTGAGCACAAACAAAGGTTGCTACATCGTCATCGACGCCACCCAATACTCTCTCAATAAATGCTTGAGCAATCTGCAGTTGGAGAAGGATCATCAACGACAATACTCGAGAAGGACACCGGAAACAAGATGAACAGTTCATGATGCATTATTCTTCTGGGTCTGTCGAGGGGCACTATGGATGGAAAAGACAAGAGAGTCGTCATCTTTCTGTTGTCGCATGCCAGGTCAATAATGGTGTTGGTGAAGTCGATGAAACGAATATATCTTTTGCCAAGTGTTTTGTTGGGTTGAGAAGGAAAAGCGGAGATGATCCGACAGCGAAGTCCCCTTGTGTATCCATTGAATCCGAAAGCTGCTGTTACTCATATCACCGAAGTCCCATCTTGAAAATCAAAGACGAGCTTCCTTGGGGCAACTTGCCCTTGCTTCATTTTGATGCATTCATATCATTATATCTGCCTTTCCTTGGCGTGGGTCTCAATGAATATTACTCGTGTTCCCGTTTCCATTTCCATACACAATCTCGTTTTCAGATCTATATAAATGTTCATCTACACCTGCATCTACGTTTTCGAGTTTGCATCCATTGTGTTAACCCAATAAAGTTCTTGTTATCAAGAATCGATGAGATGAACACCTTATCGTTTCGACTCAAAACACATGTCTCGCATTATAACACAATACTAGGTTATATTTCCTTGTTTGATGCTGTGAATAACCAATTGTCCAAAATTTCGTTGACCACATCATCGGCACAATCAATTATTCTCATATATTGACACATCAAATGTTTCCATTGCCAAATATACGTTGTCTATTTGCCAAGTATCTGCCAACGAATACTTGATTTATTCGAAACACATGTTTCCACTTATGTTTGAACACATTTCTACGTCACTGACAACGTTCTATTCCAAATGTACTCGTCGTTGCGTTTGCTGTTTCATGGGTTCAATACGGCCGTAGGATGATAGTCGAAGGTGATAAATGAACCGTAAATTCCCTCTTTCTGTTCAACTACCAGCATCAACTTTCTCAAAGATATCATATCCTTCAAGCTTAGACAACCATTGTCATTTGTACTTTCCCATTATCAATTAACTCTTCGTGTTCAGAATCAATCCATTGGTAATTCTCATCGATCATTGTATTTTCGACAAGAATCAATTCTCAAAGATATGCAAAATCAAAAAGGAAACTCTAACAACGGTGGTCACAGTGGAAGAGGAGGCAACACCAATTATCGCAATCAAAATCATCAACATCAACCCTATTATATCCCGAATAACGATCGAGGACCATCTGTTATAAGCTCGCCTGTGAATCCCCCAATACTCTACGCGCCTGCCCCTCGTCAAGCTCCACCACCAGGTCAGGGATATGTTCATCAACAACAGAATGCAAATCAAGGGCCAGTAGTACAGGTACCCTCTACGCCATACGTACAGATGCCTTCGACTCCACACGTTCAAGTGCCAGCCACTCAGTACGGACAACAAGCGTCGCATGCCCATCCTCAGACACAATACGGTACACAGGGTAATCCAGTAATTGTATCATCTTCGCCTACTCTTCCTCCTCAGCCAGCTCATCCTCCGCAGCCAGCATATGGTGGACAAGGGAATCCTATCAATATTCCTTCATCATCATCTCCATATCAGTCAACTCAACCATCATCTTCTCATCATCCATCCTCATCATATCATCCATCATCTTCTAACTATCTGTCATCTTCTTCTTATCAATCACAAACTCCTAGAAGATGATGGGAACTTTTCTGTGTATAAGTATTCCCGTAGTATATGGTGGCTATGGGAGAAAGAACGATGGATGACTTGCTTGCTTTGCGTATGTATATTAGAACTTGAATGCGATATTTCTGTTTCGATTTAAGATTTATTTCAACTTGACAAACATTGAATATGAGACATTTGATCAACGCCCGCTGTCAGTTTCCCATGCCCAACGCTCCTTGTCAGAAATCAAGCAAGTGACTATCAATTACGGTCATTGGACTTACTGCTCCGGTACACGCACTCAATGCCATCCAAACTCTGCTGTCAAGGTTCCTCTTGAATTCCCTTTTGCTTCTCTTGCGAACTATCGGTCGATGCTCTGAGTGGACGTAATCCCACCAGGTACGTTTGCGTTGCCTTTTATGTCTGTGATCGAAGTAATTTTCTGGGTAAATCGTTGCTGAAAGAATAAAGGTGTATCGCTTGAATTTCCAATTGCCTCATCTTCAAGGTCTCGTTTGTGGCAATTAGCCAGTGGGAATGAGAAGCGGGAATTCTTTCTTGAAGCGAAGAACTCTTGTCGATATCTTCGTGCCGTAATCCAGGGTACTCCTCTTGAGTGAATTTAAATGTAGACGGCGATCTATGCACCTTCCTTCTTTTCGAAACCAATGGCAAAAGAATTGGCGGTGTTATTATGCGTCCGGAGTTGCCGATCTTGTCGCTCTATTTGCCAACGACTTGTGATGTCACATCCATGGTCGAATCGGAGGGGCGAATTGGTATTTGAGACTCTTTCGAGCGCAGATGACATCTGGTACAGGGATCCTAGCAGAGTTAGATGAGTCAAAAAGTGTCTTTGTTGCGGACCTGAAGCTGATTGGAAGCCATGTGGAAGAAGCAATTTGTTTGCTGTGGCGTTCAAGATAGAAGTTGGACGGCGGGCGAAAGAAAAGAAGCCACTGTTTGACGTATCAGAAAGCAAGTTTTCTTGTTTGGGGCGGAGAGTGGATCTTGACAGGTGATGTGGGGTGATGAATATCTACTCTCAGCATTAGCATAGTCTAACAGACCGAACCATGAACTGAAGCGGCCAGGATACCACAGAGTGCTCAAAGCCTCGAAATCTGATTTATTAGTTGGCAATAATTTGGAATGCTCGGATTTCGGGTTGGGACGGGCGTGGAGGATATGAAGAGATGTGCGAGGTGGATTGGCCAGGGACCGCTAGGAATGCGGAGTCGGAGAAACTTCGGCTATCGCGTCAATCATTTCTATGCCATTGCGATGATTAAAAATTAGTGACTCCTCGCCTACCTATACATGGAAGTTGCTACCGTATGATTGGACTTCTCGGATTTCAATCTGTATGCTCGAAAAATATGATTCCAATTTGGTCTACTGATAGCAAGCATGCTTGGGGGGGTGCACTCTCGAATACAGAATATAATCACGCGTATGTTTGAATATAATGGGAGGAATGGAATTGAGGTTGGAGAAAAAGATTCGCAAAGAAGAACAGAGACAGCAGTAGGTACGTAGTAGAGTAATTATATAGAATAAATGAATAAAAATGACAACCGCCAGAAAGACTTTGCTATATTTATAAACATGCATTCGATGAAAGCACGAGAGAACAATGCGATAGATGAAAAAGAAGGAGGCAAAATCGAAATCTATACAGACGCTGTTATCGACGAGTCTCCCATTGCCGATGGAGATATTGCAGCCCCTGGGACGACTTCTGCCATAGTTGAGATTTCACATGTTTGGATTGCTGAATATATATAGACGGACTAGATACTCTAATAGACAGGCACTTAACTATACCTCGTACATAGAACAGCTCGAGGGTTGAATCATCAAAAAGAATTATTTGAGTTCTGGAAATAATTAACAAACGGATAAGTAAATGGAGCCCTTGTCTGAGTCGCATTTGTTGAGGAGTACTACACTTTATACTTGGAATATTCTTAAGTTCGGACAATGTTTAATTGGGAACGAGATGAAGAACCATATATCTCGTAAGATGTCAAATTCGAAATCCAATAACCAATGATACAACTATACTACAGCAAGTATGAAATCTCCCATCCATCATCTCCATCCCCCCATCCCCAACCCTATATCCCCCATTCCATCACTTCTTCGTTGCCTTCCCCTTCCCCTTCGCATCTGCGGTCTTCTTCACTGGCGAAGAGGAAGAGTTTTCTGTTGTATATCCCGACATTGGGGAAGGCACATACGGTGGAGATGACTCCGCCTGTTTTGGACCTTGGCCCAAAATTTGACTGACCGAGGGAAAACTTGAACCTTCCCAAGATGGAGGCGGGTTGCGCTGGGGCAAAGGAGGAGTTATCTGCGACAAAGGTATCGCACGTAGCGGCGAAAGTGGTGTTGGCGTCCTCGGGTATGAAGAAGGAATAGGACTTGAACTTCCCGGAATTGGAGAGGGACCTTGACCTTGACCACTCGATCCTTGAGATTGGGATGATGGGTGAGGGGATGAGTATGGTGCAGGTTTATACGGCGAGTATTGGGAGTTAGGTTGTGGAGGAGAGGGAGTGATCTGCTTTTGGGCGCAGGGAGGCCAGTCGTCATTTGGAGATGAGTAATGGGAGGGAGCATTTGCTGTCTTCTTGGGAGTAGTATTTTGAGACATTGTTTATCAGTGATGGATTCTGAGAAAAGAATTTGGAAATCGAATATTGAGATCTGCTAGAGATATCTACTGCTTACGAGAAGTTCGAATATCGAGATCTAGTCAAAGATGATGATAGAGGAATACGAGAAAAGGATGGAATTGAGAGACTTTTATGTTCAATATGAGATACAATCCACGTGGTGTAGACAGACCTGACCTTGATGATGAACCAACACCATGAAGCTTGAAACCTGAGAGTATTTGGAATATGTTATCGTTGAAACTTGGAATTATTTGACAAACACGTGGAATGACGACGTATAGACCAATGACACGTCTACCGAGTATGAGAAGATTTGAAATGGCGGTGTCATTCATCAATGCGCAAACACAAATGACACGTATACCGGTCATCAGGAGACTTGGGGATGAAATGGCGGTGTATGTGGATGGACAAGGTTGAATATTCATCATTGCGCAAACACAGATAACTGATGTACAAGTCATCAGGAGATCTCGAGATTGAAATGTGTGAGATGAACAACGTATCATGATATGTTTCATCCAAAGTCGAAACACAAAAATCGCATTCATAATTTATTTTACAAATCCAATGAAACAATCGCAATCAACCCCGACTCTATCAAAACACACGACTACTCATACATGAAAAAGAAAAAAAAGAAATCCCTCACTGTGAAGGATGGAATGGTGAAGATCCTCCATATTGAGAAGAACCAGGATTCCCTGACCCTTGACTTCCTTGACCTTGTGGTCCAGCTCCTTGAACTCCTTGTCCCTGTCCCTGCCCCTGTCCTTGCTGCCCATATCCGCCAGGTTGAACCGGATTGCCTTGGCCTTGGGGCGGTTGTTGGGCCCAAGGGGGAGGTGGATATTGAGGATTTGACGACAGAGGATTGGTATTTGCGAATGGTATGTAAGGCATACCCACATTCGAAGACGCTCTGCCATTTGCCTGTGCCTGATATTCCGCTGGATACATAACCGGGGGTTGATAGGGATTATATCCCGAAGATTGAGGAGGAGCAACATATGGTTGCTGAGGTGGTGGTCTAGGAGGAGGATTCATTGGGTGAGTGGCAGGTTGATTTGGGTTCCCTGCTTGTCCTTGGCCAGCGTTTCCTCGAGCTGAAGACATATTTGTAGTGATAAAGTATTTGAATTTGAAATTGGAAAGTTTAATTTGATAGGGTCTCTTGAACTGTGCTTTAGATATCTCAAGATAGTGTAAGAGGTAGATGCTAATGAGCAAGAACAGAGAGATAGTTGAGTCTTTTTAACCCCACGGTCTCTATTCTAACGGCCGTATACGACCCTGAACTATCAAACATGACAAACATACGAAACGTTTACAATGATACAGAGACGTGATTGAATTGTGTTCAAACACACAGTGAAAGCAATAAGTGGAGACACGGAGTTCAATTTGACAAACAATCAACGGGATAAAACGCATCAAGAAACAAACTCTGTATCATATCATTCGAATGGTGAGAAGCAAAACATGAACTCGTGTCAAGAATGTTCTATCCATGACGTGGATCAACGGAACCATTGTGGGAATATGATATGACACGTATTGGTGTTTGAAATCGAAACACATGGAGTCTTTGCGGTGAGCGATTACCTGAAACCGTGATATTTGTCAAAAATCTCGTGCGATGAAATTGCAATGAACATGATTGCTGTACATATGGTTTGAGATACGTTATGGAACAGATAGATTTGTGGATGGAGCTGTGATTGGAGATACGGATTGGATTGACAATAGAGTCTATCAGAAGTTGGTGAAACGTGAATAGATAATCGAAGACTAGAGAAGCTTGAGACAAACACCAGAAGAAGAATACAAGTCACGACCAAGTAACAATCAATTGAATATGAAGCTAATGCCAGGAATTTATCATCTGGTCTTATCTACTTGAAAACAATCATCGTCGTCTACGCTCAGCTACCCTTGCCGCATGTTCAATCGCAGCCATCTCGTCATCCTCCCAATCCTCATCAAAATTGTCCTGGTGCTGGGAAAGGGGTCGAGAGGGTTGGCGAGGTCGAGGGCGTTGAGGGGAGGGTTGAGGGCGAGGAGGAGAGGCGAAAGCCGGAGACGAAGAAAGAGGAGGCGGATTTGCTTGACGCCGAGGACGAGGAGAAAGAACAGGCGAAGACGAAGGCCAACCGGAAAAATCGAAGGCGTTGTTGTTGGTGTTGTTGCTGTTGTTGGGGGCAGGCCCAGCCAGCGCAGAATTTTGAGGAGGTTGAGGAGGGCGAACAGGAGAAAGAACGACAGGAGAAGACCAGCCAGCAGGAAAATCATCGTTGCCAGCATTGCCAACAGCCGGACCAAATTGAGGAGGAGGAGGAGGCGGCTGGTGACGAGGAGGGCGAGGTACTTGATTTGCTGCACCAGCAGCAGCCTGACCCCTTTGGGCCACGGGTGTATACGACCCGGTAATTGGGAATCGATTGGGATCCCCTTGTTGAGCCCCATGGCCCCGAGGGCAAGGGAAGGTTCTCCCATCCCGATATGTACCAGTGGCTGACAAATATTAGCTGTGATCATCAAAGCAATCATCAAAGCAGTGATAAAGTCAAAATCATGATTCAATTGCTAGCAACTATCTCGATGACTTTCGCATGCGCATCGACTGATGATAGAGTAACCGATGAACGGATCCAATGCGACATAAGAACCAAGACGAAAAACAAAGTTGAGACTCACTCATATACGGTCCCGGCCCGTTGGGACCTGGCTGCTGCTGGTTGTTGTCGCGATTTGGATTTGCCATCGTCTACTATTACTATCAACCATACATACAGATTACAGAATGGTGAAATGAGCTTACGTCGTCGCGAAATGGGAATCGATATCGATGAAGAAGAATAGAAAGATGGAGGGGAACTTTGAAATTATAAAACAAGGGTCAACGCTAAAAAAGGGGTCCATGTGTTGTGAAACTCTATTGTGTTGTATTCATAAATGAAAGAGAAAATTTCTATTATCGATTCACGATCACGAAACCCCTTTATGTCAATGGGAACATCATGAGAACAATAGTCGACGACTATAGAACCTAGATCATACGACGTCTCCAATTGTATTATCAATAGCAACGGGTAAGTAATCGTGAGTCCGCTCAAACGGCAGGACAAAAGGGCAAGTGAGCACTTGTAGAGAGTCAGGAGATGCCAAACTTGAGACGAGATCATACTCCTGACCATTTGCTCATCCTTGAATCCGCGAACTCGAGTGATGAGGCCCTAAAGATCACCGGTCCTAGAGCGTCTGTCCTAAGTCCGAGAGCGTCTGTCCTGAATTATAAAGAGACTCGGTGACCTCAGTCGAACTTGATCAGAGCAAAAAGTCTCTCACAAACCCCACACGCGAGCGAGAGGGCCGAAGGCCCGTAGCGAGGAGGGAGGTGGTGGGATAAACGGCATAGGAGTAATTATCCTGAAAGAGGTAAGAAAAGATTGCCATATATAGATGGATATGTAGATAAGTATAAAAAGAGAAGAAGAATTGAGATGCCCAGATAGGTGGATGTAGATGTAAATGTATAGGTGTATGAATATGAATATAGAGACTCATCGGTGGGTATGAATATATATTTCGAAATGGACATGATTCATCGTGGAGAAACCAGGAACATGACTGTAGAAATGGCAAAAGAAAAAAGGGAAATAACGAAGAGAAAGAAGGAAAATCGCGGGACAAGAATCCATATGGCTATCAAAATCGGTACCAGAATATCAGAAGAGCAATGTACTGGAATGAGCATTGAGGTGCGATAAAGGAAGAGTCAAAAAATGTGTCCCATGGAAAAGTCAATCCTAAATTAGCGGATTGTAGCATATGAACCTTAATCTCGAGCAGGCCTAAAGACGCCATATCAAGTCATTAAATTTCATGAGACAGCTTCCATTGTACTGCTTCCACCATCGAGAGTGACTATTCCCTGACCTTCCATTGATGGGAGATCCATCTCCACTGACGGACTGGTCATATCTCGGACGACGGCTAGGAGGGTGCAGCTGGGGATGTTGAATCCTGATCATGGTGTGAGGATGGACAATCGGTATCTATGGTCGGCGATTGATTCCGTGCGTATGCTGATGTGAAATGGAGGTTTCAACGTGAAGGCAGCTTGGGCAGAGGATCGTGAGGATGGACATTCGGTCATGTATGCGATGATTGACTTTGTGCGTGTGCTCGATAGAAAGCAATTGACGCGAAGTTAGTCGATGCAGTGGATGGATCCGAAAGGTGGCGGGGCGACGGGACAAAGGGACTTGGGGAGGAGTTTGATAGGGAGCTTCGGGTGCTGAGGTCCATGAGGGTGAGGATGGTCATTCGGTACATGTGGTCGGCGATAGACTCTGTGTTTTTTTATATTGAGGCGTGGAGAGATGAACCGATTTGAAGGTAGCTAGAAGGCGTTCGATGGTGTCCCTATTTATCATTCAGCTTATCTCAGTCACTGCCTTGATCCGGAGTTATCGTTTTTGTCGGTGTAGAGATGCAATCAACCGCGAATCATGAGAAGGACATCTTCAAAGCCATCGATGAACCTTGGGTCAAACATGAAGAAGCAACGAGAGACCCGAAGAACTTACTTCAAGAAAAGCTATAGAAAGCGCTGCTGTAAGAAAGAAGGCTCGAAAGCCCGAATTCATAAGCTTGGCGCCATGGATGTCTATGCGAAGGTGATCGGGTCATGAATGAAATATACCAGGTAATTTTCGCTGCTTGCTCTCTTCAAGTTTGGAATTGAACGAAACAATCAGGGAAGCTTGCTTCGAGAAAGGCCAGAGAGGGCGCAGTTATACGAAAAAGAATCAGAAGCCCGATTTCATGAAGTCTGACGCGATGGATGAAGGATATATTCGTGAAGGTAGCTAAACCGGGCATTGGTCGCAGCAAGCCAGATAAGAGCCCAGAGCTGGTTCAAAAATATTGAGAGAACGGAAGAAATCTACTCCATAGGAGGCTAGAAAGGGCGCTGCTGTACCTTTTGCAGGTGTCCATGGGTTTGTGTCCTTGCTGGTAGATGTATAAAAGAATGGAAACCTATTGGTGTGGACTTCTTTAGTGTTGTAGGAGCAGACCTTCCTTGATTGTGCCTTCTATCAGAAAGTCAAATATTACCAGACGAAAACGAGAGTACATTTCGTACAGGGCCAGTCAAAGCATGCGATTAAGTCCGTATCTTCAAATGGAAGAGTTTATTCTTGGTCAGTCGGTATTACTGAAACATTTAGAAATTGTCATTGAACATGCAGGGTGCAAATTTCGAATTGAAGGAAAAGAACAAGCTGAAAAAAGCTACATATCTCGACGAACGGAATTTATCATCGTTCAAGTACTTCCCTTATTTAAAGACCGCCAATCTCATACTACAACCGCAATTTCATCCGCCTCTTCCACCGCGTTGACCTCCTCTGCCTCTCGGATATCTAACAGCAGCAGCGGCTACATGCACACGCCGACTAGCCTCAAATCCAGCGAAATCGTTGACAATAGTTCCCGCCCGTAACATTAATGCCGTTGCTTCTGCTTGAATAGCGTTATAGTCGATACCGGCATTCGGCCCAGCAAGAGCGATTTGATGAGCGATCTCCTGTACAGCTGCTGCAGCAGCATCCATTGCCACGATCGCATCATTATGAGCTGCCATATTCTGCTGCTGCTGCTGGTCCTCTGGCTGTGGCTGTTGCTGCTGTTGCTGGGGAAGAGGAGGATGATGATGGTGTTGCTGCTGGAGATTGGGCTGCTGATGATGATGATGTTGTTGTTGCTGTTGTTGGATGAGATTGCGGTTTACTGGGTGAGCAGGCGGATCAAATGCGTCGCTGCTGCTGCTGCTGTCAGGCCTACCACCACGACCCCCACGACCCGCTCCTCCACGCCCGCCACGTCCGCCACGTCCGCCACGTCCGCCACGCCCATTGGCATTACGGGCAATATCCTCGGCCTCCTGTTGAAGCGCCAGCGCTTCATCGGTGCCTTGAGTAAACCATCCGGGCCCCTGGGCATGGAATTGCCCGCGTCTGGAGAATACTACTTGGTTACGGTTGCCCAAATGACCAGCAGTAACTACAACAACGTTAAATCTAAACCTACGTTACTCTAATATGAATACTCACCCCGTCGGGAGGTGTTTTGAGGGGGAGCATTAGGATCAGCCGGGGCATCATATCCACGAGGCATGATCACAGTCTATTCGTATGTCAATACTTGATATCAATGAAATGTATGGGGAATACATACTGGAGATTGATAAAGAAGTTACGAAATTGATTTATTTGAATGAGAACGAAGGATTTCGACAGCCAGAATGGAAGACGAGTGCCAAATACGAAGTCAAGTTGATTTGAAAATCTACGGGAAATCTACAGTGTTAAGTATCTGGATATCACACGATCATCAGGGTCTATTGATATAGTTCTTTGTTCTTGAAACGTCTTTATCTATACTAGGGGTTGAAATTTCATTGTTCTTGGACCCCTATTGTTAGCAGTGTTTTAGTATAATCTTATTGTGATGGAACACCAATCCCATAAATTTTGCATTTGATTGATGTCGCAATAACACTTTGAACATTGTCCTATAGAGTCTCAATAAGCCCGCCAGGTTTGACAATGATATTGCGAGTACATTGATACTTGGTTATTCCACTGAGACTTTGATTCGCTTTAGTCGTCAAAGGGCCCACAACTGGTAACAGTCCAGTCTTAAGTCACAATAGCTTGATGGAAAGCGCATAGCGAGCACTTTCAATGCATATAACTTTGATTGAAGCGTGATCCTTGCGCATGGTCGTCTACATGGTATTGAGATGGAATAAGGGGTGGAGAATTGCGGAGTCGGTTAATCTTCGGCACCTTTTGGCTTGGCACTTCGATTTGAGAATTTGACTTTGGAAGCGAATAAATTCTTGTTCTAAGTCGTAATAGTGATCATGAAGTTTCTGGCGTGGAAGAAGGCATTTCGGTGAAGCAGTGGATTCTATATATATGTCGCTGTAAGCAGCATCCCGATTGCGGGCTTGGGTCACTCGTGAAAAGTCTGAAAAAGGTTGAATAGAGCAATGCGACACGAGATAAAAATCGCATTTGTTATCTCGAATATCAAGTGATTACTGCATCTTATCACATACGGCATCTATCATCGTTCTTGAACTCCTACTTAATGACCGCGACCAGCGCCTCCCCGACCTCTGCCTCTAAGCCCACGATTCAACGGATTTCCGCCGCGATGTCCTGCTCGAGCCGGATTGATTGCCTGGTGCGCCCCTCTCCTCGCCAGTCCGGTGGCTGTTCCAACACGTTGAGCAGCAGCATTTCCCCCTGCCTCTCTAGCGATATCAGTTGCCGTAACTGCAATGGTCGTCGCTGCATTTCTAATAGCAGCATAATCAATACCAGTATTGGCCCTCCCATCATTTACGGCAGCAGCAGCCACCTCAATTGCCGCTATAGCAGCACGCATTGCCACAATAGCTTGATTGCGTGTTTGGATACCGTCGTTGGCATTTGCATTTGGATTCGCATTGGCACCTTGATTGAGATTGGGATTGAGATTGGGATTGAGATTGGCAGGGCCAGCCTGCTGCTGCTGCGGTTGATGATGATGATGATGGTGTTGTTGGATAGGAGGATTGAGATTTTCAAAGTCGCTGCTGCTATCGGATGACAGATCAATGGGCGCATTCTGACCACCAGCGTTGTTTCCCTGAGCTGCCATTTTGGAATTCTACTTTCACGTAAGTCTTCGCTGTTACAATGGTCAATAGTGAGTAATTACTTGTTTTTGAGTTTGATTATTCAGTTCAAAGGTCGTAGATAGGGTAGGCAAGTTATAGAAAAGGCTTTCGAATGATACAGTGCAACGAAATGAAGATTGGCGAATGTAGAAAATGGAAGAATTAGATACGATGGCAGGCGGTCATTAATGGTTCACACCTATACGCTATCTGCGATCACCAAGTTATTGTCAGGATTCATTGTCCTATGAAACTCGAGTATCAATATACAATAGGGGTAAGTTTCTTTGTTCCCACCATCAATAGAATATAAAAATTCGAGACAATAATAATTGATTGGTATATTGTAATAACCATCTAGATACTCTTGCTATTGTAAACCTCTGGTTGATCGTGTGCAGCCAAATGGAATGGCTAAGAAGATGGGAATATCTTCGATTTCTCTTACATTGAAGATGGAAGCGACGGATTTGATACTCTTCTCTTGAACATTTTGACGGCTTATCAGTTTCATTTTAGCTCCCTCAACCTCAAATGCAAGACCATTGAAGTTGGGTTCCAAGAAGCAGAAGAATAATCTTATTGCGACCGGTATAAAGTTCCATTTGATAGCCCTTATATCAAGGGATTGTAACAATATCTACGCCCCTTTTCCCCGTCAATGACCATGACCTCCTCTTCCCCGACCCCCTGCCCTACCTCCAGCACGCCTACCACGATTCAAAGGATTCCCTCCTCGATGTCCAGCGCGAGCAGGATTGATCTGCTGCCATGCTCCTCGTCTTGCCAAACCAGCCACTGTCCCAACGTGTGCCGCAGCATGCTGACCGCCAGCGGTTCTAGCTATCCCTGAAGCCTCAACAAGAACATTGGTTGCCCTGCCTGTAATAGCCGCAAAATTGATGCCTGTATTTGCTTGGCTGGCGTTCACAGCGTCAGCAGCTGCATTGATTGCTGCTGCAGCTGCTCTCATCGCTGCAATTGCGTGGTTGCGATTGTAGTCATTGTCGATGATGTTGGGATTTTGATTGGGATGGGCATGGGCAGGTCCAGCCTGCTGCTGCTGTTGTTGCTGTTGAGGCTGCTGATTCTGAAGATTGGGAGGGTTGCCATCGCTGCTGCTGCTGCTGCTCTCAGAGGATAAATCAATAGGTGCATTCTGAGCACCAGCGTTGTTGGCCATTTTTGATCTACTTTGACGTGAGTATTTGGTGTCTTGAGAGTATAGAACGAAGAATTACTGGTTTTTGAGTTTGATACTTGGATTGATATATAGGCTGAAAGGACAAGCACGGAGATTTTGCAGATGGTTACGACGCGAGCAGGGCAAAAAGTTGCAAGCTTAGTGAGATGTAGGAAACGAAAGAGAAGAATACGAGGGCAATCAGTAAACGTTACAATGGTTCGATGTTTCAGACTAGCTACGATCACCAATTTTCAAAAGGGGTTTCATTGTTCCACGAAACACCGCTATTGAGGTACAATAAGCGTAAATTTCTTTGTTCTCAACTTCAATAGAATAAAGCGAAATCAAAACTAAATAATAACAATTGATTGAGATTGTAAGAAATCGCGATTGATATCCCAGGTTCATTGATTTCTGGATGATCGTATATAGCAATAGGAGTTGATTAATAAAATAGAAACACTCTACAACAATAACAATATCTGTTCGTTCGACTTCTTTATCCTCGTATCTGATCACGGTATCAGCAATGGTGTCTCTCCTATTAAATCGCACACGAGGTCCATTATAAGCGCGTTTATCTGGGGCTTTCTCGTGAGATTCTAGTATATAAGTGTATAGTAATCTACTCTGGAGGACAAAGGCTGATTGCGATAGTTATCAGACCGAATCCCATCGCAATACTGTACTATTGTTCCGATTGAGTTGGTACTTCCGGCGAAGCAATTTATATCAATCAATTGCAATAATTCGAGTAAAAGAATTTAGTATACATGAAAGCAATTTATCGAATGCGTATTAAGTTAAAAACGTTCTCGTTCGACCACGCCAGATCCAGCCGCATGCAATATTGGCAATACGAGGAGACTTGACAGTAGTTGTATAGTATAGAAAAAGGTTCAACGAATACACCAAGACTATAATAAAATATATATCGAATAATTTAATCGGATGCGCATTGGGATATATTGATCAAATGGTAAAAATATAACCAAGGAACGATTCCTTCGCGCAACGGCAAACGCAAACTATTGTACAATGCGCCAAATAGATAGCAAATTAATTCAGGAATAAATCAAAGCGTATATTAAAGGACTTTATTGTATATATTTTGAGGTATATAGATTGGTAATAATACTTCCGTGGTTCTATAGAAACGCGAAACGCAATTAAATCCACTGCAAATAATAATAACGATAAAACGATTCGTTTCAATATCTAGAAAATTTGCGCGCTGGATAAACTAATATATTAATACTAAAATATATTTTTTATTGTACAATATAATCAATTGCGTATATATTCTAGGCTAGCAATAAAAATTTATCGATCGAGATCTAAAAATTCCATTTGATATTTAAAATTCAATATTTTTATATTAATCCCAACGAAATAACCAATCTATAATTAATTTCAATTATTACAAATCGTTTTTATAGATATAATTTATAAAAAATATATTATATTATTTTAATCTTTAACCCGTGGAACTTTAATAGCGAAATAATAAAAAAAATTTATAAATACACCGATAAAAATATATAAATAATTTCGAACTTAAAAAAATATTACATTATATATACGAAATTAAATTTCCGAACCGAACCGTTAAAGAATATTCGAAATAAAGATATAATCGAAGTATATATAATATAAAATAAAAAAATAGAAGCAGTATCGCTGGTAACTATCGATAATAATAATCGCAAATAACGTAATTTAATTTAAGGTTGGGTGTGGGACTTAAAGAAAATTTCGAACTTTTCTTTCTACGACCGCGGGATTCTTATCTTACCTATTACGCCTATTTAATCTCGGATAGAAAAATTTTTAACTAGAGAAATCTATAAAACCCTCTTATATAAAATATTCCGTTATTTCCTTATTATTATTTCTATTTACTAGTAAACGTTGCTAGTTTTTAATCTAATTTTCCCCTATTATCGACTTTTAACGTTCGGATTATTAATAGTTTATATAGGATATTAATAGTATATTAACTAATTATAACCGATTTTTAAAATTAAACGCGGATTTATTATTAAATTTTTACGCTCTTAAAACCTTTTAAATCTTAAACTACTAATTAAGTTCGATTTTTAGAATTAAGCGTAAAAATCATTCTTCTTTTATTTTATATCCCTAGTATTATTCTCTTAAAATAGAACCTTTATATTTTTTCGTTCTATATATTCGTGTCCCCTTTCTCGCCTTTTTATTTTATTTTATTTTTTTTTTTTAGAAACGCTCTAATAAGTAAATAGAAAAGGTCCTCTATTATTTTTAATAATAAAGAGAAATATATATAACGACTTTTACAGTAATAAGCTAATTAAACGAATTTTATAATTTATTAAATAAAAGCACTAACTATATAATCCGAATCTATCGCTCGAAATTTATCTATAATAATTATAGCTATAGGCCTACCTCTTAATATAGCTATCGTATAAACTACTTCCTTTTCTATAATTATCTCTTCTACTTTTAAAAGGGAGAACTAAGATTTAATTAATATATATCCTTTTGTTTATTTATAGGGTCCGAACTTATTTATAAATAAATTCGGGCACTAATCGATCTATTTATAATTTAAATTTTACTCGCTAACGACTAATATAAGGTTACTATATAAAATCTAGCGTATTCTCTTTCCGAGACTATCTTCCTCTATAGATATATCTAACTAGGGTCTATTTAGGTTTTTTACTAGAGCCTAGAATTAATTTAATTATAATTTATATCTTTTGTCTTTAAAAAGTAATTAATTATTATTACCTATTTTAAACGCTCGTTATAAAGCCGAATATAAATTATTATTACCCGTTATTCACCTTATTATCGAGTTTAACGTAAGATTCCGTACGATATTAAAAAGGGATAAAGCCGAGTTGAGATTATTTTTATCTACTATCTACCCTACTATTAAACTCGAGGAAGGGTTTTATATAATTTTAAAAGTAGATAAAACTAAGTTTTAATTATCTTTATTTATAGCTTATTTAATTATTAAATTTAAAAAAGAGTCTAATACGATACTAGAAATAGATTTATCCGAAGATTATTGTATTTTATACTTTTAAACTAATTTAATAAAGTTTCGAATATTTATTATAAATCCCTCTCCCTTATTTTTATCTATAACTACTAATTTTTTTAAGCCTTAAATATCTACGCGTTCTACTATCTACTATTTATTAGTATACGAAGTTTAAAGTATAACCGTTTTCTTTATATAATCTTCTCGACTATTAATAGCTGTATAGAATCGTATTCCTCTAGCCTACTATATAGCTACTACTAGGAATAGCGAGCCTAGTATATCTAGCGGGGATAATTCGAGTAATAAATTAGAGGATAAATAAATTTTATAATTTTCCGAGCGAATTTTATTAATAAGTTTATCGCCTTTATATCGCTAGTATAGGTTATTTTAAACTAACCCTTTCTATATTTTAAAAGGTAGCTTCGATAGTAATTATAACCCTAATAAAAATTTTAATAATAATTTTATTAAAGGTTTTAATAACGACTTTAACGAAAATTCTAATAACGATTCTAATAAAGGTTCCGATAACGATTTTAATAAAAGTTCCGATAATAACTTTAATAAAAATTCCGATAATAATTTTAATAAAGGTTTTAATAATAATTTTAACGAAAGTTCTAATAATATAATAAATATAAATACTGAACTTTTTTCCGCTGCCGATTACTATAGTATAAGCTTTAATATTTAGATTTTTTCCCTAATACCACCTCTATCGTATTATACCCTTAGACGTCTTTAATATTAAGCTAGTATAGTTTTAAATACCGCGGCTTAATATACGTATTTATATAGTAAGTAAGATCTTGTTAAAATTTTAGGTAGTAATTAATAGCGGTAAAAATCCTATTATCTAGTCGCCCGTAGTAGCGCGATATATTAACTAGTTATAATATAGAGTACTATAAATCTATTTTTTAAAGATTAGAAAAAAAACCTAATTATATTATTATTTTTATATTCTACAGAAATACTCGAGCGGGGTATTATAAAGTAAAACTTCTTTAATAATAAATAAAAAGTTTTTCTCGCTGGCTAGCTATAATTTTATAAACTCGACTTCTAAGTTTCGGAACGTAGATATTTAGAATAAATATCTGTATTAGGTATTTAGATTTAATAGAAATAGAATATTAATAGTTTTATCGCGTATATTAAAAATCTAGCTATTTATAAAACAGTCTTTAAATTTATATACTATTTATTATATAATTAACGTATTCTAAAAAACTAAAGAGTAACTATTAATAAAATCGAACCTAACTGCTATAAATACATCCGGCTTAATTATAGTATCGGTAGCGGCGGTTAGAATTATAGTATATATATATTATTCCCTATAATACGTATACTATAGTATACCCGGAAAAAGAATAGAAAAAAAAAAAGAAAAAAAAACTAGGGAAAAGAAGAAAAGGGAAAAAGAAAAAAGAAAAAAAATAATCTTTTCGTTCTATATAATAAATAAATAATTTAAATTAACGAAATTATTATTCCGGCTTTAGAGGCTATTTATAGTACTAAAATTTTTAGCTAATATACCGCGATATAGGATAATATATTTACTAAAGCGTATATTTATAATAAATACCGGTAAATAAAAAAACAACCTATTAATCTAGTCTATCCTATTCTAGTCTTCCGCCTCGGGGTATTTTAATATAAAATATATATACTAGCTAACTAGCGGCTAAAGTTTCGATAACCTATTTTAATATTATACGCCTATAGTTTTAAATCGTCCGTTATTACCGATTTAATAAACCCTAATTAAATATAAATAAATTACTTTATATATCTAGATTTACTTTTTAATATCTTTTTTAAGATTATATCTCCCGAGGAAACCTATTTTAATTTTAGTTTTAACGACTCTTTTATCTATAACGGGGTTATATTACTATTTAAAGAACTCTATTTATAAAAATAAACTAAAACTTTTAATAACCCTCGAAGTATAATATAGCGTTATAAAATCGATTTTTATCTATAAATACTAACCCGCGATACGGCTTCGATATTAATAAAATTAGTAAAAAATAATTAACTTCGTTGCTTATAAAAAATCGCGTATTTTAAAGCGTATAATATTATCTTTAATTTATTCTACTCCTTTATTAAAAATATCCTTTTTTTTATTAATTTTCTATTTAAAGCTTTTAGTTTTACCTAAATCGAAATTAACTAATAAAATACTATTAATAAACGAGGAGATAATATTTATCAAGACCTATACAATCCCGATACTCTTATATAGACTATATAAATTAAAGCTTATATTATTAAATAGTTTTTTATAATAAAAATTAGATTTAATAAAGTCCTTTATAGTATAATAAAATAGACCGAACCTTTTAAATATTTAGATAAATCTATATTTAATAAAATAGCGAAATTTTTTAAAGTCTATTAAAAGTTCTAAATTACTTTTATCGCGTTTAAAATTCTAAACTTTTTATTTTAAAACGTTAAATATTAACGACCTCTAATAATTTTTAAAGAAACCGGTATTAACCCTTCTATTATAGCCGCCGCTACTAGTTATTAACCTTTTTAGCGCCTAAATATTTAAAATATCCTCGAGTTTATTTACGCTTAAATTAATTAATAATTCCTCCCTTTAAAAGCCCTCGCCGCCGAGTCTAAGCTAGCTTATAGATAGAAAACTATATCTCCCGCTATATAAAAATACTTTAGCGCTATTATTTAGGTTTTTACCCGTATTTTACGTATAATATATAAAAACTAAATTTTATAGAAGTTCGAAGCCTTATAAAAGAAGAGCTAGCGATAAATAATTAAAATAGAACGCGCGGGGTTGTTTATATAGCGAGATTCCGCCCGCTTCGATATTTAAAAGACTAAATAATATAGTTTTAACTACTAGCAGATTTTACGCGATTTTAGCTTAATATTATTATCTTAAATTTTTTATTAAAAACGTCTTTTTATTTTTAAAACCGAAGTAATCCCGGATTTAAATATAATTAATACGTTCTAATAATATTTTTAAATACGACGGAATATCGCTAGTATTATTTTATAGTAGGATAATAGACTTATTAGATTATAAGAGATAGTTTTATAAATATAAATAGTATAAAATAGATCTACGGTATATTCGAAAGCTTGTTAGAACCTATAAAATTCCGTTATCGAATTAGTTATTTAAATATATATAAAATAGATATAAAATATTTTTAAATATTATATTAAAAAAAATCTCCTTTTAAATAAAGCGAAGAATATTAAAAAAATATTTTATAATATATTATTCTAAAATTAAAGCGACGGCTTTAAAAATTTATCGTTTTATTTTATATCTAAAATTATTAGGTTTGAATCTTAAATTATTTATTTTTATAAATTAAAGGGTTTAAATAATAAAAGTTTTAAAACCTTTAAAATTTAGTTAGCCTCTTTATTATAGATAGATTATATATAGAGATTATTCAGTTTCGAAGATCGTATTATAAGTAACCTATATAGACCCGTATAAAAATAAGAATAGTATCGTTTATATATACGGCTTGTATTTATTATTATCCGAAACGAGTTAACCTTAAAATACGCGTAAAAGTAGTTTAGGTATCTAATTTAATTAGCTAATCGTCGCTTTTTAATTCTTTTCTATTATAATAATAACCGAATCTATAACGAGTATAAAGCTTTAATTCCTACTAGACTAGTAGTAAAGGCTAAAGCTAGGGATAATTAGCCCTAACTACGCTATATTAGCTAAATCGTTTTTATAGTTCCGGTAAAATTGTTCTAGCTTTTTAAATATAGGTTAAAAGGCTATAAACCTCGTTTATACCCTTTTAAATTCGTTTTCTATTTAAACGGTTGCTGTTCCTTTAAAGAGCGGTATAGAAGATTTAGTAAAAATATTAAAAAAACGTTATAAATCGCTGTAATAAAGGTATTTAACGCTTATAATATACTTATTAAAAAAATCAAGGAAGAATATACCCTCGAAGTTATTATAACTACAGTTCTTATATATAAATAAGTAAAAAGGATAATTAAATATATATATTCGATCGAATAACCTATAAAGCTAAATAAAATATAAGAATTTATAACCTTATATAATATCTATAAAGATAAGAATAATAAAAGAAGTAATATTAGCTATAAAAAAATATTAGAGTTATTCTTCGAGTTTAAAAATTAAGTATTATAGGATTAAAAGAATCGGGTAATATATAAAAGGTCTATATAAACGGCTGTATTTATTTATAGACGACTTTAAATATTCGATAAATATATAATAACTACGCTCTACTTATTTACAGGCGACTTTAGACTTTTAATAATTATTAGATAACTATACCGAATTTATTTATAAATAAGTTCAGCGTTTTATTAAATCTATTTAGCAGTTAAAACGCTAATTTTTATTATTACGCGGTAAAATATTTAATAATATTTATCTCAATATTAATCTATTTAAACTAACGAAGTTATAATAATAATTTTAACTTTAATAACCTATTAATAATTATATCGAAAAATTTATTAAAAAGTAGAAATTTAACCTCCTATATAATACTACTATATTACTGCTACGCTAAAAAATAAAGGAGCTCTATCTTTTTAAACTATAACCTCTAATATAAAAATTCTACCGACTTTTCTACGATTTTAATACTATATTAGTAGATTTTAATAAAGGCGATCTTTCGAATTAAATATTAATTAGATTATTTAATCGAAAACTTTTATAATTAAAATATTTTTTATCTACCCTTTTAAATACCCCTTATTACCGTATCTTTTTATAGTATTTAGGCTTAGCGAGGTTTTATAGCCTTCTCGCCTAGTTTAGTTTTAAAATAATAGAACCCGTTAAAATCTAGATATTAATTTTTTCTAGACTACTATTAAAGAATTTATTTTCTATTAAACCCGAAATATTTAAATATTTTTATATAAACTAGTTTTAATATTATATTAACCTATTTAGATTATAAATATCGTTAAATTTATTAATAAGCGTTTAGATATTATACTTTAATTATTTATTTTACCGAATTTATTTATAGGCGAGTTAACTTTATATATTTTTTTTTTATTATTTTTATTTTATATTATTTTACTTTATTTTATTTTATTTTTTTATTAATAAATATTTATTAATAAAGGAAATTATATTACGCGACCTTTATTAATAATTATTAGATATATAAGCTAATATAGATATAAAACCACTTTTATAAATTTTAAATTCCTAATTTCCTCTATATTATATTTTATACTCTTTTTTTTTTATAAATACTCGGCTTCGTTTATTACTCTATATTCTTATTTTTAATTAAACCTTATAACGCGATTTAATATTTTTAAAAATTTCGCTGTACTATACTATAATTACTTATTATTTATAGTAATATATTATTTTATCTAGAGCTTTATTCTAAAACTTAGCGTATTATTAATTAACGCTTATAATATAATAGAATAATCTATATCGATTCTAACTATTTATTATATTAACTTTATAGTTTTTATAATAACTTTAATATTTTTAACCCCTATTATATCTCTTTATTCGTTAATTAACCCTTATTCTATAATATATTACAGTCTAAAAGATAAGTTTTAGCCGAATTTAATTGTAAAGGAGTTAACTCGCCTATAAATAAGTTCAGCGGCTTCCTATATCTTACCTTATTTTTCCCCTTTTTTTTTTTAGTTAGCCTGCTAACGAATTCGATAAAATATCCGAATTTTTAATACTTAATTTATTTATAGGTAAATACCGTTGATTAGAGCTTTTATAGCGATTAAAAAGCGTATTAAAAAATATAAATTGAATAAAACGCTAAAACCGACTATAAAATTAAAGAAAGTTATTATAAAAGCCGATCTTCGTTGTACTACGGATAAAAAGGCCTAAATTATCTAAAAAAACCCCCCTAAAGTATTAGCTATTAATCCCGATTAGCCTGATAATATTATATAGTTTGTTTTTTACCTCGGAATTCTAAATATTTTTAGTATCTATAGATTTTTACGTAATTCTATTATCTAATCTATTTTCGTTAAATATTTTAAAAAGTGTATTAAAACCTTTAATAAAGCGAATAACTAAATTTTTATAAATATATTCCCCGTGCTCGATTTTAAAGAATATATTTCCTAGTTATCTATTTTAATACTCCCGAATAATAACGTTATTAATATTTATAATCGTCGAGGATAGGTAATTATCTACCGTATAATTTTAGATATTTTTAATATTTAACCCGATTTAGTATAGAATTATATTAATAACGAATTGGTTATTAAAATCTAKGGATTTACTATAAAAAACTAGGCCCGCGGCTACACCCTATTATAATTCGCCTAAAAAAAAAAGAAAGATATTATTACTAGAAATTCTATTCTTTTTAATATTTATTAAACTTTAACTATCCCCGTAATATTTATAACCTTTAATAATTAAAGGCTCGATTTAAAGACGCTATAAAATATATTAGATATTATAATTAAAAAAAATATACCGATAAAATTTACTAAAGCGATATAATAGTTAAAAAATAAAAAATAATTAGACCCGCGATCTAGACTAAAAATAAACTAAAAAAAAAAGATAAAATACGCGAATAATCTCGCGAGCTATTTAACTACTTTTAATTTAAATAAAATTCGATTCTATAATTTTATAGAATATAATTGTAAAAATAATCTACGGGCTTTAATATTAATCTAGTAGCAGGCTGCTTTAATAGAAGCCTAGTGTAATTTTAAATATATAAAAATTATTTACCCTAAAAATCTTTTTTAAATCGTTTTATTTATAGCGGAAATATAATAAAAAGAATAAAAATAATAGCGTATTGTTAATAAATTTACGGAGATTATTACTAAAAATATTATTTAAAAAAACTTTAATAATTATTTTAAAAGAAAAAACTTTTTTAATTTACTATCTAAAGACCCGTTTATCCCCTAGTTCCTATTTAATAATTTATATAACGCGATACGCACTAGTATAAATACTTATAATATAATATTCCTTTTATATTCGAAAGCTTATAAATTTCTAAACCTAAATTCTACTATATTAATTTTTAAATACAGCGTTTAAAAGTTCTTTTACGTATAATAAGTCTAGTATATAATTTAAAAAACGAATACTGAACGGGCTTTTAAAAATATTATTTTAACGGACGATATAAATTTAGAAAAAACGCTATTATTATTATTTTATATAGTATATACGGTAAAGAGTATATAGTTAAAATAAAAAAAAAGGAGTAATAATAAATAAACCCCTTAACCGCGACTATTCCTTTATTCTATTTTATTATCTGGCTAGTCTAATAGTAGATAGCTACTTTACCGAATTTATCTATAAACGAGTAGCTTTAATAATAGTTTTATTTATTTATAAACGAGTTCGATAAAATACTAGTCCTATTTATTTATAAGCGAGTTTGATAGAATACCAGTCCTATTTATTTATAAACGAGTTCGGTAAAATAGTAATCGATTTTTTTATAAATACTATTAATCCGATTATTATTTTTTTTAAAAATAAAATTATATTCTTCGAAATTGCTTAATATATAGGAAAAATAATATTTTAGTAATATAAACGAGGGATAAATATCTATAAATAAAATCAGTCGAAATATTTTTATAGTCGACGCTTCCGATATTATTCTCGACGATAATACTAATATAGCTAATAAAATATTTAAAAAAGAAATATTTACTATTAAAATATCGGATTAACTTTTATATTTTTCTAATTAGGTTTTTTTTAATATAATTTAATCTCGTTTTAAATCCTTTAACTCGCGCTTTAAAATCGCTAGAAAAAGAATAATTTAGTCTATTACCGACTTTTAAGCGCGTAAATACCGTAAAACGACGTTATTAATTAATAAAATCGGAAATAGATAATATTATTTAACTTTTATTATTTATAAAAGTTCGGGTAGCTAGATATAGTATAAAAAACTTCTAAAGATCTTTATTTTAATATAATACCTCCGCTTATTTTATAGTAGCTCTAATCTATAGTTAAACCTAAATTATTATAAAATTATATTAAAAACCGATATTATAAACTTCTTTAAAAATATCCAGTAATTATTTGATACCCCGCGTATTTTAAAATAAATATATTTTATTATTTATAATACCTAGATAAACCGATCTCTAAATATAAATTTAAATCCGGATTTTTATAAATAGCGGCGTTTTAAACCGAGCGATAAAAATAATATAAAAGAAGTAGACGAGCTAGTAGAGCTAGATATAAAATATTAATTATTCTATTTAGATATTTTCGGGTGTATATAAATAGCTAAAACCCTTTTTATCGGTATTCCGTATAGTTAATATACTAATCTATTATATAATATCTATAACGAGGTATATTATTTTTAAAATATTTCGATTTAAATATATAAGTCGATTAATTAATTAAATACCCGATACTATAATTTAATAACCGCTACCTTTATATTTAATAAAAAAGCCGATTTTTAAAGCCTATTATATTTTATCTATTTAGATAACGTCGAGAAAAAAAATAAGTATCTAGATTTAAAAGAATATAAATAAGCTAAAGAAGTATTATATAATAGGAAACTATTCGTCGTATAATTAATTAAATATTAATACTTTCTTTATTTATAAATCTTTTATAATATTGTAAAATCTTAATAAAGCGAGTAGTTGGAATTTAATATTATAGTAGATTTATTTCTACCGCTTTTTTATATAATATATCTATAATAAATATTTATATCTATTATTAATAATATTAACGGGCGTACTATTACTATTAGCAAATCTATTTTTTATAATAAATAGATAGTTTTAAAACTTGAAAAAAAGCTGTTAAAAATATTTAAATATATATTTATCTACGCTTTTTATATTTAAAGCCTCGGCGAAAGCGTTAATAAAAAAATAAAAAAAATTAGATATAATATATTTAAATATCGCCGCTTAAATTATACAATATTCGTTTTTTTAATAAAAGAACTTACTATAAATTTAAAAAATAGCGTTATAGACGTAAATATATAATATATAATAGATAATTATAGCGCGACTAATTTTTTTCTCGCGATTAAAATCGATATTTGATATTCTATTTTTTAAATAAATATACAATCCGTTTTTTACGGAACTCGTTTATAATCGAATTTAATAGGGTTAAAGTCCTTAAAATTTAGAACTGACTTTATTATAAACTAAAATCGATATTTATAACTATATAATATATTTATCGATTAAATTAAAAGCTATTACTATTTTCGCCTATAACCTCTACTATATTTATTAAAGGAAATTTCTAATTTATTACAAATAACCGGTTATATAATAATTAATTAAAAGTTTTTTAATAAATTTAAAGTTTTTTATTATATTAATCTGGTCGGTATATAAATAATATAATAAAAATACTACTATAAATAGGTTTAATAACTTTAATAATAACGTTATAGGATTGGTTATTAATATATATACTTTTATAATTTTTAAGAATTTTTAATTCGGAGGGTCGGATATTATATTCCCGGATATATATACTAACGCGTAGTTTATTATCTAAGTATTAGGCCGTATATTAAAGCTCGAATAAAAGAACCGATATACCTTTTATACTATAATAATATTATATTTATACAACCAGGCGTTAAATACCCTTACAATTTAAAAAATATATCTAATTATTACTAGGTAGGCCGATATTAAAATCTTTTAGATTATAATAAATAAAATCCGCGCCTATATATTAGAGAAAGATTTTAAAAATATCCTATAAAATTTTACTAGCGAATATATATTAATATAGTTAAAAAACTTTTACCGCGATTTATTTAAATAGCGCTATTTTTAGTTATATTAAAAGTTAGTCCGAGATATAATAATAAAAGATTTATTATTAAAGAAAAAAAAATTTATAAAAAATAAAAAAATTAAAAAACCCTTAGATTAATTAATTCGAGAAGAAAATTTTTATAATATCTGAATATATCGGGATATAGATTAGATTATTACTAGAAGTTTATCGTTTTTATTTATACGCTCCCCGATATTAAAATATTAAAGCTAATACTAAATAAAGTTTATTAAATATTTAATATAAAAAATAGTTTAGTTATCTATTAAAGAAGAAGATATATAATCGATATTATCGGTAACTTCTAGTTATCGAAAAATTATTAAAGGGAAAATAGGTTTATTAACTCCGCGTCGTATAGGTTTCTTAAACTAACCAGCTAATTCTAGAAAAGAAAAGGAAACGTATAAAAGAAAAGGAAGCTAAATTAAATAAACGTTCCGGTAAATACTAATAATAAAACCTAATACTTTTAGTAGAAACCGTAGCTAATATCTAATAAATAATAGTATTCGCAGCGAGAGCGAAACGCGCGAGAGCTAAATAAAAGAAAATAAAGAATAAAAAAAATTTAAAGGCAGCTAAAACTATTAAAAAAGTATAAATAAAAAAAAACCGCGCGGTAATTATAGTTATTAAAAAAGTTTAAAAAAGTATATTAAAACAGTAAAATTTCTAGATTAAAATATATAGCTAACTAGTTTTCTATAATCTAAAAAAAAATTAATAAAACTAATTTAAAAAAAATAAACGTTTTATTATAAATTTTATTATAAATTTATATTAATAACTTTAATAAAAAGTTTTTAAAATCGTTTTTATTTTTAGAGTTCGAAGAATCTAACGATTTTAAAGAATCCGAAAAATTTAAAATATCTAAAAAATCTAAAATATCCGAAAAATTTAAAGAATTTAAAAAGTTCGATAATTTTAATAAATTTTTTAAATTATTTAAACGACCTTTTTAAACGGTCTCGAATACGTATAGTTTTATTATTTATTTAAATATAAAAGAATACGAATTAACCGATATAAATATTAAAAAGCGCCGATTAATTCTAATTATACTATTATCTACTTTTAATAAAAAGCTTAGTTTCTTTTATCCTTTTTAGTATTTATTTCTAAATATTAATATAAACCTACCGTCTTTAAAACGCCTATATTATAATAAAAAGTACTAAAATTTAAGCCTTTTTATATTTATACTTACCTATAAATAAGTATAGTAAAAGTTTCGAGGAATAATATCGACGAAAATTTATATAATATAAATTATTTTTGTTTAATTTATTCGATAATATTATTTTATCCCTTTTATATTTATATTAACTATTTTATTTAAAAACTATTTAGTTATTATATTATTAATAAATACCTCTATATATTTAGATTAGATTTTTTCCTTTAATAATATAGCCGGTACTAATATTATTCTTTTTATACTCGCCTCTAATATAATTTTTATATAAAAAGATTACTATTATATATCTACTAAATCGCGCCTATATATTAAGACTCCCCTAATAGTATTATTCGAATAGATATTTATTTTAAATAGACTCGATATTTAAATAATTTAATAAATATTATTTATTAATTTTATTATTAGTTATTTAAAATTTTTAAAAGGCGCCGTTATATCGAATAGGCTTTTTAGAGTTTATCCCGTTTAATAAATATTATCGAATAGAGATAGAACTAATTAATACTCTATATAAAACGTTAAACTATATAATTATACCGTATTTAATAGTATTATAAATAGATTCTGATTATATATAAATAAACTTTTTTTAAATTTTTTCTATAACTATTTTATCTAATACTTTTCCTTTTTTTACTTCGTTCGATTCTAGATAAAATTTACTACTATATAATTTAAAGGCTTTCTACCTATTTTATAATTATTTATAATTTATATTATTTTTATCTATATATTTTATTTATATTAATATAGTTCGTCCGTTATAAAATTTTAATTACGCTATTTATAGTAGTTTAACTACTAATACTAACGGTAAATTATAAACTGCTACTATTTATAGCCAACGTTACTATATAGTTATACGTAGCAAACGTTATTATATATAGCTATATAATATATAATACAAGCGCTATTATATTCGATTTTTATCTACTAGAAATAATTAGTCTCGAAAAATTAAAAGTTATTAATAAAGGATTACTCGTTTAATTATATCGATAACTCAATATAATTATTATCTAATATTAATAGAAAACTTTTCGTTAGTTAGTAAACTATTTAAAAATTATAGATAAAAGGTTTAAGCGATAAAAAATTAAAAAAAACTTAAATTATAAAGATCTTTTTACTATTAAAACCTTTTAAAAAATAGTATAAACTAATATTAAAAGTAATTTAATAGAATTTTTAGAATTTATATACTTTTTTAAATAGAATTATTTTTTTTTTTAGCTACTATTTTAAATAATATACGGTAAAAATTATAAAAAATTATTTTTTTTTTCGATTAACCTTTAAATTTAATTGTTAATATTAGCGGTATTATTAAAATAATTTTTATATACCCACTAGTTTACTATACGGATATTTTCCGCGGTATTTTTATATCCGCTCGTTTACTATATAAATATCTTTTATAATTTTATTATATCCACTAGTATATTAGGCGGCTATTTTTTATAAATTTTTTATATCCACTAGCGTATTATACGGATATTATCCGTAAATAAAATTGCGTATTTTTATATATAAAAACCCGTGGATAGGTATAACGAAAATATTATATCGAGGTATTTTAGGTACTAATTTTATATATTAATTTAAATTTACGATTATTTTTTTTAAAATTAATAAGTTATAGCCGCTTTTAAATTTATTTATAAACAAATTCGATTTAGTATTTATATTCAATTTTCGAGAATATTATTTTCTCGAATTTTAATTAATTTTTAAAATTATTTCCTTTAATTAAAAGCTATAGATATATTATAAAATTTTATTAACGTTAATTTTTATAAAGTTCGATTTTATAATTACTAGTTTAAATTTAAAGGCTATAGAAGTATTATAAAATCTAATTAAAGTCTTATTATATAATACTCGACTTTTTAAAAAATAGTTTTATTATTAATTAAAATAATTTACTTTAATTATAAAAAATATTCTAATTTTATATATATATTAAAATACGATTTTATAATTACAATTAAAAAATCCGAAATTAAATAATCTATAATTATAATTATAGCTTTTTCGGCTTGTTATTTTCGGTAATAGTTTTTATATATAATTTAGGACTTTAAATTTAGTTTTAAATTGTATTAAAATCTATATTAATATATAGTACGCGACTATTTATACTCGCTTATAGTCGAGTTCGGCTATTTTTTAACCTTTATTTTTTACGCTAATCGCGATTATAAGGTTATAATAAATATTATTAGATTTTATACTAAATAAAAATAATATAAATATTAATTTTCTAATAGAACTATTTAAATATTAAAAATACCGATTATAATAGTACTAGATTTATATTATTTAGAATCTATAGGGGAATTATAGTTAAAGTTACCGAATTTTTAGATTATTTATATCTAGTTATTTTTTCTAGTAGAAGATTTTATTTCGGCGCCGAAATATAATATAAAATACTATAAAATATTTAGCTAAATCCGATTTATAAAAGTGGTAAAATTAATAAATTTAAAATTTTTTAGAAGTTTTAAATAAGATAACCCTCCTTTAATATTAGGTATAAAAAGAATAAAAAATATAATATATAATTAAAGTTATTAGTAATAGTATACGATTTAATAAAAACGAGTTAAAGAACGTTCGATTAAAAATTAATAATAAATAACGCTAAAAATACCCGGTAGAGAGATATTAAATAAAAATTATTATAATATTTTATAATTATATTAAATTTTTATTTTTTTTTTTATTAAATAATTAATTTTATTAAACGGCTAAATTTTTAAACGATCTAATTTTATATTATAATCTTTATAATTTTTTAGTTTCGATTTATTATATTTATTATCGAGTTTTTAAATAACTTTTCCGCTTCGATTAATAGTAAATATTAATTTTAAATTATAAATATTATAAAAGCTTAAAACGGTCTATTTTTAACTAGAAAAAAAAAACTACCGATCGAAATATTTAATAGAAAAAGTATTATTTTTACTTTTTTATTTATTACTACTAATATAAATAATTAAATTATATCGAAATTATCGAATAGTTTTTTTAATTAATAATAATATTATTAAACTATTATTATTTCTTTTAAAGAAATTTAATTTAAAAAATTAAAATATTTAAAAATTTATTAAATAATTCTATAAAGAATTAAAATATAATTATTTAAATTTAAAAAAAGAATATTTTTATTCGATAAAAGGATTAGATATATTATCTACAATTATAATCTAGAATTTAATATAACTGTATTAGAATTTTATTAAAAATAGGTTTAATTATTTATTTTTATATTTACAATAATATTTTTTTTTTTAAACTATTTAAATTCTCTATTTTATATAAATTTTAGTAATTATACTATTTTATATTTTTATTTCGTTTTTATAAAGCTTGTTATAAATATATATAAATTCGGATATAATCGATTTTTTCTCTTTAATAAATCTAGTATTTATTTTTTTATTTTCCTTTACCTACCTTTTTTACTAAAATATTTAATTTTTATAGCTTTTTTTATATCTATTAAATTAAATAAAATTAAGTTAATTTAGATTTTAATTTATCTATAATTAAATTCGGCCTATTTTAACTTTTACAGATATAGTACTACGAAAAAATAAAACTTTCGTTTATTTATATACGGGTTAGGTTTAATATTAAAATCTATATTTTTAGTTTATTATTATTATAAGTTAAAATAATTTAAACTAGTTATTTATTAATAGCTTTTTTTTTTTAAAAAATATATTTTTTATTTTTAAACGATTATAAAATTAATAATATTATATTCGATAATATAAAAATATAAGATATTTTAACCGGTCCGCCTTATATTAATTAGTAGATACTTAATTAATATTAAATTTTAGCGGAAAAACTACCGCTAGATTTATTCTTTATAGCTTGATACGCTATTTTTATATATTATTTTAAAGGAATTATACCGGATTTAAAAATAGTTTCTTTAATAGTAATTTATATTAAAGTTATCGGGAAAAGATTCGGTTAATATAAACTTTACGGTTTATAATATATTTATAGCTTAGATTATATAAGACCTTTATAAAATTATCGATATTAGCGTTTCTATATATTTAATAATACTTCGTCGAGGTAAAATAAAATTTTAAAGGATTAATAATCGATTTTTTCTTTTTTAAAAAGATCTAAGTCTTTTTATAAAATTAATATATAAAGCTTGCGACTATTCGGTCGAAATACTACTTTTTAATTAATAAATAATAGGCGATTTACGATATATACAGATTTTATAGGTTAGAATATTTTAGAGCTCGATATTTTAGAATTAAAAATCTAACCGCTATAGAGATACTTTTATTTAAATAGGGTTAGGTAGATTACTACTAGGGTTAGGGTT
>KE546977.1:0-44199 GCA_000442125.1 Opeltia flavorubescens
AACCCTAACCCTAACCCTAACCCTAACCCTAACCCTAACCCTAACCCTAACCCTAAGAACCACCGATCCGCCCGACCGAGTCGGATTCGCCCCGATTCGTACAGGACCTAATAGTTTCCGATCGAGATCTACATTAATATCAAGTTGTCTCAAGCAGAGATTTTGTAGAGTTTTACAGTAATTTTTTGAATTAAGATATAATATAATATCTAAAGCCAACGCATATGATACCTTCCTAATTGCAGAATTTATTATACTTGGTAGTGTTGATTTCGGTACATATATAACACAATTATCCATTTATAATTCTGCACATATCAGTAAATAGGCCAGTCTCTGACCGAGGCATTACTCATTTTCGCGTCGTATCCAGTTTTACCGTTGAGAAAATAGATGACTCCAAGAAGCTCTTCGAGCCATTATCGAAGCAGAATTCCTGCGATGAAATACGCCCAACTGAAGCCTAGGGTATCGTCAATAGATACATTCTCGCGCCTGGAGCTCTGTATACTCGTACACGAGCCCTTAATAGATTCATACTCGGCGGCAGCGGACTCATGGTAAGGCCATACGCACTACTTCTACCTTGTGTCCTTTTGAGCAAGGTTTCCGACTGATTCTGTCGCATCCACGCAGTGAGATTGAATCCAGCGGCTGATGCATATCGCTGTGTACCGAATAGATTCGTCAAGAGAGCGAAAGCCGCAGATGGGACTTCATTGATTGGAACATCCAATGTTACAGTCTGTGGTAGCTGCTGCTGTTGGGAGTTGGGTATCAACATTGAGGCTTGAGGAATGACGCAATGGGCCTCCGAATTGATTTCGACGCAAAGCTCATTGTTTTCGCACGATTGTGGAAAACCATGAAATGTCGTTGGATTTTCCGGATCATAACACAAGACTGTCACGCTTCGGAGGCTGGTATCTCGACGACAGCGTGACTTTCTGTAGATCCATCCTCGCAGCTCACTACCGGTGCATTCATCCATGAGACGATTGAGGCTCGGTCTGCTTAGTGTCGGCGGTTGAACATTGGCGGTGAGGGGAAGGATCTGGAAGTTAGATTCGAGTCTAGCTGATGGTGCAGGATTGATAGTTTGAGCCGCAGCTCCTGAAAGACCTTCATTGCTATGGTATCAATATGGATTTAATAAACGACAGAGTACAATACAAACCATCGATGGGACCAGTCACAGAAACAGCAAGGTACGTGGATAACAAGATCCTCGGCGACAGATGAAAATTGATCACCCAGCCCAAAATCTTGTTCAGTAACATTGCCTAACGAGGAAGAGAGGGATATTTGTATAGAGAATTAACAACGAATTGGAACGACAAATGGTTTGGAATATCAATAAGCAGTGTAGCTCGGATCAAAGGGTGGCGAGATCCCCTTTCAACGCGGATTCTTAAATGTGCGCTGCGGGTAATTGGTGGAGATAAACTTCAAGGTTAGACGATAGTAGATCCGAGCACGGGCCGATTTGAAACCATACATATCCTGAAACAATTTATGCAGGTTGCGGAAGACGCCTTGCTGTCAAGAAAAGAAGACAAAGAGGTTTAGTGGCTGTCCTTCCCCTCAAAATCGTTTCAATCACTCTTCGTCATTGAAACCACAATGTTTCCAAATCATCAATCGTGGAAAATGAGTTATATAGAAGACAGAGATATTCGGTAGCCCTGAACATCGCAAAAATTTACAAGGATGCAACTATCAAGGGTAGAGGTAGAAGAGGGCATTTTCTATTGCCGCGGCTTCAGACATGATGCGTGCTTGAACATAGGCAGTCCCCACACAGCCTTACCTTGCCCAGGCAATGAGACAATGGAAGTGTGACCCTGGAATAGGTGCACACTATCTCGTCTCCTACTATCGTTTCGAATTATCCGTTGACTATACCACAACTTCGCTGATCCTCTCCTTACTTACATGAAAAACCTTCCCGTCTACTCGGAATCGAATAATGAAAGTCATAGCATCTTGTATTAGATATACACCGGTCCGCCTGGGAATCGCGAAATCGCATCGAATACTGGACTCGCGATTATCATCGCAAAGGGCGAGGCGATACCGTGGAACAAAAGTATATGAGCTGTTACTAGTAAATGACTGCCAGGACGTGGTCATAAGTCAAAACGTGCAGATCTCTATGTACAACTGAATGAACTTAGCCTTTCAGATTAGCAGACCAAGCGCGACCCACTTTGATATAACTGCATCACGAGACCCCAAGATGGTCGACCTCGACAAGTCCGAAAGTCGACCCTTTTACACCCTCTTGCTACTAATGAAAGCTTCACAGTCGTGTCGATGTAGCTGTCATCACCTTGTATCCGCTTTGCAATGCTTGTCGAGATTTTCTTTCAAGCAGGCTAAGTCTTACCCGATGAAATGAAATGCGCGCAAGGAGATAAAGACGGATACAAAAAATCGGAACCAGAGCTGACAAAGTCGGGATGTAAGCGAATATAAGCTCTTGAATTAGGAGAGCAACAACGAGGCGTAAAAGCGAATGTTTCCGTGAATAGGGACAGGAACAGTGTCTACCTGTGTTCTTGTAGATGATCAGACCAGTCGTAGAGCCACCGACATTGATAAAGTATGGAGCATTGACAGCTTGAGAAACTTTCAAAATCATTATCTGAATATACTGATACGATTGAAAGTGGGTTTAAAAGCGATCTGGCCGTCCGTATATATTGGTATCCTAATTTTCTATAGCGTGACTTTTCTGTTCACCGGGGGTCAAGACATGCACCATAGACTCTAAAGAGCACACTTATCATATCTTGTTAGCATAGGCACGAAAGGAGCAGAAGCGATTGTACCCTCATGGCCCTTGCAATTGATGGTGAGATAACTCATCTTGCGTTGAAGATTGTACAGGAGATCTGAGAGAAGTACGGCTCCCCTATGCCAAATACGATTGTCTCGTGCAGTACATTTTTCGGGACTCGAGACTTGATTTTACTATATACTCTGTGAGATATCTGCACTTCGGGAAAGCAAATATAGTGACTTCGACTCGTAGCCACTATGTTATTCCTTTTATTAATATAAACGGCACATCAACCATTAAAATTACAAGTAATTCAGGCGTGATCTCTTCACCAGGAAAATGGGTGACCAGCACTTCCCATCCTATCTCATCAGGAAGTAGGATACGACATCTAGACTTCAAGCCGCCAATGTGCCGACTCTCCACAGTCGTAAAATTCACTCAGAATCCCTCATGACCTCCTCTTGCCTGTGCCGCAGAGGTCTCTCCAACCCATCCTGAGACGGTGAAGTCAATCGTCTTCGTGATACCACCGGTCTCAACATCCGTATTCAGAAGATCTGTGTCACCCTCTTTTCGCTTGTGGGGCCCGGATCTCGGTAGACCGCGTAGCTCAATGGAGTCATCTTGGTGGGAATGGTAGCCTTTGGAGCTCCGTTGCTTGTAGGTATGGTATACGGCGACCGTCCTTTGGAAAAGAGGTCGCAGGGTGGGGAGGGAGCCGGCGATGATGATGACGTACATTTCGGTGCTATAGGCAGCAATTTCGAAACTATCAGCGGTGTTTTTACCAGGGGTTGGAGATGTTTGAAAGATTACTCACGTGTACCATATCATTAGAGATGTTGCATCGTCTAATGTGGGCTTTGTCAGTGTTCAAAGCACATGTTTATCGGATTGCCAAGAGAGGATTGCTCATACTCACAAGTGAAGTCTGCTCGAGATCGTAGTTGCTGTAGATAGTAGGTTTTGACCGCACCTGCACCTGCTGAGCTGGAATGCATTAGTGTTCGAACGTATGCTAGGTTGAAAATTGATCATACAATGTTCCTAAAGCCATGATACTAGCCAGCTGATATTTTCGCTTTCGGGGCATCTGCAGGGGCCAGATGATGAGAATGGGAAACAGGGCGTAGAGTAGATCGGTGGCAGCACCGTATGCTGTCATGGTTCAGTTAAGAGCTCTTGCATTTGTATCTAAACCTACAGCCTTGGAAGATAGCAAAGCTGCCTTGCATTTTTGGGTCTTGACATTTGCCCGGGAGATCTGGATCCCATAGAAGAGCCGTTGGTTTGCATTGGGCGTAGGTCCATATGATGAGAGGGATATTGATGAGCAGCAATGTGACATTGATAGTATGGAGGAAGTAGAAATGCCATTTGGTGACAGATAGGCGGAGGATGAAGAAAGCGACCGATATTTTGCCAATGGTCAAGGCAGGGATCACGAATGCTTGGCAAAGCCAATCCAATTTGGTGGCAAAAATTGCGTCGTCATGGCTCAGGTCGGAAACATGGCGGCCTATGCCATAATGCATTCCCGCTAGGTCCATCGAGGTGCCAATCACGCCGCAGGTCTGATGCTGATAAGTCAGACTAGCCTAGACCAAATCAATGTGGCAAGGATACAGCCTTGGAGTCTGCAGGTTGAAAACACTTACGAATGTGGCAAGCATAATCCAATCGTCCCAGCCCGGACTGCGCGTAAGCTTTATCCTGGTGAAAAGTCTGAGAGACATGACGATTGTTGCAACAGACAACTCTGTACAGAGTACAGCTCGAAGCATTGGGGCTCTATTTGGGCCCATATCTGGGTAGAAGCTGCCCGAGAAGAACACGGGTGAATGGTAGGCTTTGAAATCTCTTTTTAGGAGAGAGCATCGATGACTGCTGCCTCCAATTGTTGCTCTTGGTGTCCCAAAGCATTTTTACACGGGCTTTAATCACTCAAATATGCTATCTTACAAGAGCCGCTTAGACCGTTCGTTCCCGAGGATGGGTTTTCTTGTTGCAAGAGCCGGGTACGTACAGTAAAGGAGGCGGCGTTTTCGAACGTTGGAGAGAGATGAACAGAGTATCACAGCAAGACAGATGTACATTGTCGTGAATAATTGGATTGTGAAGATACACTTGCCAATCATTCATCCGATTTGCTCATCGAGTGGTAAGCCGTTGCAAGGAGCTGAGCCGCATCATGTGTTGAAAATAATGCGGTCGTCTGCAAGGGACCCGTCTGACCGGATGGTGATGCACTCACTCCCACAAGAATGTGACGATACTCTCCATCAATGGACATATGATTGGGGCTTCGGATGAAATAAGTTGCACGACATAAGCCATCGGGTCTGTGAAGCTTAACTTGGCGATGCCTGCCATTACGGGAATTGGTTGCGACCTTATCAAGAACTCACATGGTGAAGTGCATCTAAGACTTTACGTCGTCACACCGGCACAATGGGAGTCATGTGGATTTGAGACATCGGTAGGCGTAAATGTTGTGATACCACACATCATGCTGTAAACTTCCCATATCATCGCACTCGGTATTGACACCGCTTGTGAGTAGCAATAAAAATCGCCGACGGGAGCGTAATATTATTACATGGTCTGAACCTCACAATCTTCTTCTTAGCTTTGCCTAAATTCTTCCCCAACTATGGCTTCAATGACTAGAGACTCATTGCTTGATTCCATCAAAGCTTTGCTGGCATCCGCCGAGCAATTGCCAGAAGACATTTTCGCTGATCGACAGCGTCGAAATTCTATCCAGCAGCAACTCACCCGGCTCCGGGATGACGTCACCACCCCGTCTGAGCGTCTTATGGGGGAAATTTGTTTTCAGGTTTAATCTCTTCCCTCACACTTGCTGTGTGGAGCACTGATCACATGGTGTAGCCACATCAAAGCACCGCAGTGAAGATTGCACTCGAAGCAAAATGGTTCGAAGCACTTGCAGATGGACAGCCTCGAACGGCTGAGGAGATTGCGGCATGCACAGATACCGATCCAAAATTGATCGTCCGCATTATGATGGTTTTGACCGCCACCAACATCGTCAACGAGAAAGGTCCACGCACCTACTCCGCCACTCCTCTGAGCCAGCTTCTTCTCGATCCCGCCTGGGCAAATGGCTTACGTCATTTGTAACTCCCCGAAACCCTGTAAACGAGACTAATGCTAAGTGCCCCACAGCCATGATCATTGCGGCCCCAGCCTCATCAATCTACCTACGTACCTGAAACGCAACAGCTTCAGAGATCCCCAAGATGTGAAGACTGGGCCCTTTGCCGATGCCTGGGGTGGCAAAAACACCTGGGCCTTGTATGAAGCCGAACCTTGGCGAGGAAAGATTTTCAACTCCTTCATGACGAGATGGAAGGATGGCATCGTGGCTTGGCATGAAATATATCCGGCGAAAACTAAGCTATCTGATCAAATAGAAAAGACTGAAGGTGCAGTATTGCTTGTTGATGTTGGCGGAGGCAGTGGTCATGTTACAAAAGACTTTGCGCGTGTTTCTGGACATCGCACTGGACGTTTGATTGTACAGGACCTACCTGCTGCCGTTGGAGACGCGGAATCGCTGGAGAAGCAAGGCATTGAGGCCATGGCATATGACTTCTTCACCACCCAACCTGTCAAAGGTATTCACTTACTCTTTGTCTCACCTCATCTGAAGGCGCTCACTATTACCTAGGAGCGAAGGCTTATTACCTTCAAGGTATTCTCCATGACTGGCCAGATCATTCATGTCGCGAAATTCTGAGCAATACTGCGGCGGCAATGCGCAAAGGATATTCGAAGCTTCTCATTAACGAGATGGTTCTACCAGACACCGGTGTCAACCGAAAAGGCGCCTTCCTTGACCTGAGTATGATGGCCCTAGAGACAGGCGCAGAGAGGACTTCCCAACAATGGGACGAGTTGCTGGCCTCTGCTGGACTTCGAATAGAAAAGATTTGGTCTACTGGTTCAGGCCCTGAAAGCGTCATAGAGGCTGAGATTGCCAACTGAGATGCCGCCGGATCTTGCGAGGGAATTTTCCCATCGCAGGCGCTGCCTTGCCAAGGATCACCTCGGTGTCTGTACGTTATGCACATTATTGCTGTAGCTATCCGAATAGCGGTTGCACAGCAGGCGGGGAAGTGACAGACTGCGCCTGCACAAGCAACACGGTATGTATGTAATGAGTAATGATATGCTGTCTCACTTGCACATGGCGCTTGTGCACCCACATTGCTGTTCAACCGGAGTTCATTTCACTCCGAGGAGACTTCCTCTTCGAACGATCAAAGACATCGGCGCGAACACTCTATCGCGGAACGTCAAGACTGTTACTTCTTGCCATTCTCCCATATTCATCGCGCATGCAACATGAACACTGATGATTACATTGAGAAAATACTCGATCCGAAGACCGAGCCTCACCATCCCAATGGCGATGCCTCTAATGCAGACGTTGACTACGAGCAGAGTGATGGCTATATCCTGGACGCAAAGCAGCTCGATCCGAATAGACCAATCAAGCTCGCAAGAGATGGAAAGACAGTCCTCATACCCCAGCCAAGCGATGACCCAAATGATCCTCTGAACTGGAGTCAGACCAAGAAAAACACCATCCTCGCTGTGGTTTGCGCCTGTACATTCCTTCCAGACTATGGCAGCGTGACTGGAGCGATTACGTTGATACCTCAGGCAGCGTATGCCATTACTTCCACAGAAAAGATCCAGTTTGGACTTTTCGTGATTGACCGCTGATAGGGAGTATGGCATCACCCCAGACGAAGTCAACCACTCGCAGTCCGGCAACCAATTCATGGTCGGCGCAGGGGGTGTCATTGCCGTCATTTTCTCTGCTTACTTTGGTCGCCTGCCAGTGCTTTTCTGGTTTATGGTCATAGCAACTGCAACTGCTGCTGGACAAGCTGGGTCCCATGGTTTCAATGGATTCTTCGTTCCCCGGGTGCTCAATGGCTTCTTCGCTGGAGCAGCACAGGGCGTAAGTTACCCCAGTGAGTTATGATTTAGCGATGATGTCGTGCTAATTGATGAGTCCAGAGTGGATTGATGTTCATCAAAGACATGTACTTCCTCCACGAACATGCGTAAGCTACACCGAACCACCCTTCCTCCTCGAGCTTTTTGTTCACAGGTTCAGGCGCAAGATCAACATTTGGCAAGCTTCCGTCATTCTCTCACCCTATCTTGGTCCTCTGCTCGCGTCTTTCATGCTCACACAGCTCTCCTGGCGCTGGCCGTTCTGGATCTACACAATCGAAACTGGGCTATGCCTGCTCGCAGTCGTCATTTTCGGTGACGAGACCTACTACAACCGGCGCATCCATGAAGCGAAACAACCACCTCGGCGATCCCACTCGCTCCGTCTCGTTGGATACGAGCAATGGTCAACACGACATCTACGTGATGGCTTTGGCCCAGCAATGATGGGTGCAGTGAAGACAATTTCCCGGCCGGTGGTCCTGTTGGCAGATTTCTATTACATGTGCACATTTGCCTGGGTGGTTGGGATCAATGCTACACTCGCGTTGTTTTTAACTTCACTCTATGGGTTTAGTCCCAAGCAGACAGGTTCGTGGGCATGTGATCAAGTTGCCAACAGATACTAACTCATGTTCGTCGTCTGTTAGGATTCTTCTTCTTTGCACCCATCGTCGCAACAATTCTTGCGGAAGCCATCGGCCATTATCTCCACGACATGCTTGCCCGCATCTATATCCGCCGCCACCAAGGTCGCCTTGAGCCTGAAGCCCGGTTGTCGGTCATCTACTTTGCGCTTCCTCCTCTGCTTGCCGGGCTCGTCGTGCTGGGCTTCGCTTTGGAGAGGAGGTGGCATTACATGATAACGGCGGTTGGCTGGGGAATGTACGTCTTCGGTACCATGACGGTCAGTGTAGGCATCAGTGCCTATCAGCTTGACGCTTATCCAAGGGAAAGTGGCGAGGTGGGAGCGTGGATCAACTTTTCAAGGACAGCTGGCGGCTTCATCGTAGCGTATTTTCAGGTGAAATGGGTGACTAAGACGGGAGCGGCGACGTGTTTCGGGACGCAAGCGGCCGTGTGCGCGGCTGTGGTTCCTATCGTGGTGGTTCTGCAGGTATGGGGAAAGAGACTGAGGAGGTGGGAGAACAGAGGTACAAAAGAAAGATAAAGGGAGAGCAGCAAAGTTAGAAAAATTGGATATCATTTGCTTGTTCCATCTTTCACATGTGGCCTTGTGCTATCGATTGACCGTATAGAGATCTCATCCCACCGGCTAACATGCTCCTCTCTATCCAAAGGTGACCAGCCAGAGTCGCCCTGATCCTTGTCCAGTCAACACCACAGTAGCTCTGAGCGATGCAATTCTCAGAGGTAAAGTCTGATAGCGTAAACGGGAGCATTGATCACAAATCTTCCTCCCAACTACTATGTCTCTTCGCGAGATTCTAGGTTCATGATTGACGAAAGGCTGTCCAAAAGCTTCTAGCACCATATTTTCCGCTACTCGGTTAACCAACCTCGAATCTTCTGAAAGCACTACGGTTGCGGCCGATGGCCGTTCGTCGTACAGATCCACCCTGATTCCACCAGTAGCGGTTGATGTGTGTGACTGGGCTATTGATACAAAGTTGATGGTATTGACGCAGTAGGCCTTACGACCCGGGATGAAACGACCGGTATCAATGCAAATTCCGTTCCAGCCGCATTCCTGGTAGGAAGATTGTTGGTGACGCGGAGATACAGGCCTGTCACAAACGATTTGGACAGCCTGGAGACTGACAGAGGGTCGGCAAACGGAAGCTAGAAAGACCTTGCCCTGCATGTCAGGTCCGAGGCATGCATTCATTAGGCGAGCTTCGTCTCGAGCAACTAGAGCATTCGAGGATGGTGCCGATGATAGATGGTAATGCATTATGTGGAATTCGGCAGCGCTATTATCCAGGGATATGTTCGACTTGCTTGATGAGTTCAACACCGATCTGGTACTGCTGTTTGTCAGTAGTTGCTCCTAGGTGCTGTATAAGATGACATGCCTGGCAGGTTGTAACATATCTGCAACCGTAGTCCTTGAAAGGAGAGACATTATTCCAATTATGACTACGATCAGCATTGCTGGATTGCCCATCGACATAGCGAGCCTTCTGATAGCGTTCTTGGCCTATTAAACTCTTTTTAGGAGTTAGGTGATGTTATGAGAAATGTTGTTATTAGGTATTCCGATACAATAGCGACCTGTAAGTATCAGCGAAACCAAATGTTTATATGAGGTGAAAAAGATCTGAAAAATGGGGACAATATACTGATAAAGTGTGTGTAGAGCGGATCGTCCACCCTTGAATCTGCACGCTCAAGCTGACCGGTCGCTTAACTCTCGTCCGAGACCATCACAAGTCTACCATCGTGATTATCCGGTCTGCAAAAGAACCTGAACGCCACTTATCTGCTTGTCAGCGCATGAGTATATCGCTAAAAGAACATTCTTCCAATTCTTGGTTTGCATGGTCATAGTATGTAAACCCCAGAAGATTTATGGATCAGTATGCTCATACATGTGCCAGAAGGGTTACTTGCGCGCAGATTGTTCTGAATGATTGGGTGGCAAAATGATTGTGTAACCTTGAGCTGCGCTGTCGGGCGGAAGACGCCTTGTTTTGTGTGACGCGCTCAGACATCTGCACGTGGCAAGGTTCCCGATTTTTCAGCCTTGGGGTCCAATCCAGCCTTCGAAACTTGATGCAGGGTCCTGGACTAACAAAAGAACGAAATACCTATGTATTTTTACGTTGATAAGCGCTTTTCGGTGCTCCACAGAACGAGGACCTCAAGACGTGAGAAATACTGAGTGCAACACGCCTTGAACAAGCCTAAATGTACTCTTGATTTAACAACATAGCATTTTTGATAGATCAAAATGATGAAGACTGAACTTAGACTCTGTCAGTATACAGTTTCTCTGGGCTTGAGCACCTTGTCTCTATCAAGGTGATCGTTGGTATAACTCCCTATAGATTAAAATCTCTCGGTCGGACATTGGTTCACCACTTTCGCGCAACGCTCTTCTTCCGTGTCCTTTACCAGCAAATTCTTAATTTCCACAGCTTTCAAGCCATGGTCATATAATCAATCTTACAGGTGCAGTATATCAAGTATATCTGAATCCATTGGGGCCTTCGAACCCCCTTTTCGAGACCTGAAGCTCTTTCCTAAACAGCAAAACCGAGGCTGGCACGAGATTTGCGTTTATTTCTCGTATATTCCCCAATAAAGAGGAATTCCGCGGTACTCAGACAGTCAGATCAAGGGAAGAAATGTGAGTAAGCCAATAACATCCATAGAGAAAGCAGAGATAGTATGACAAGCTCTGGAAGCTCAATGAAGGATGATCTTAGTCATCCCGCCCTTGAATCTGTTCGCGTCAAGGAAGACAATCTTTCAACGCAAGGGGTCTCGGTCTATCAAGAAGTGGGTGCTTGGCACATCTGGACACTGACACTGAGAGCGGGCAGTCGCGTCACGAGCCTCCACCCTGGTGTGCAAAATTTCCCCACTCAATGGACTCAGATTGATTTGACACGTTTCAGTAACAATCACTACTTAATTTCCATTAGCAATTACTATTCCTATGTTATATAAAGCGAATGATATCAAAAATGCTCCCTATATCATTGTTTCGTCATATTGAACTCACAGTTTAGCAAAAGGATTAATGTAGATCTTCTTAATTTTTATACTTTGAAATTATAATCGCCGTATGAATCTCCGTGACCTCATGTCCAAGTGGATATACATAGAGCTTTATACTGGATGGCAATACCGGCTTCACGGACTCGATCAGCGGAGGGAGGGAAGATTCGCGACCAAGCAGGATCGTTATCTCATCAGCTCCCGTCTGAGGACCGATTTGAAGTCAACTGGCGTTTTTGTCGCATCGGTACGGTCGAATGGATTGACGAGCTCCAAAGAATGTTTGTGACACATGCCGCATCGTGGATCTTGGCAAATCCTGGTATCTTCCGTGTTTGGATGGAAGCCATCGTGATCACTGCTACTTTGGACAAGATTATTCGATCTATTACAGGGAAAAGAGCGGATCTGGTATCAAATCTCCAAATCCTAAGACTCATGTACGCATAGTCTTAGCTCTTGTGAAATTTTCTGACTCATACTGGAAAGGTGCAGCATCCCTTGCTAGCGAATCTAAGTCAGATACTATCTGCCCTTTGGGCCGTGAAGCTGAAGGGACTACATATATCCCAAGCCACGACCCTGCATATTAGCCTTACGTTCATAAGTCTGCATGACTTCATATAATTTACCATTGAGCTCTGTACTGCTGATATGCATCAATGGGGAGTGCAAGGCTTGCAGCAAGGATCAAGAGATCTCAAAACCGTATTACCCGCAGAGAAGTTCTCAAGGAAACGAATTGTATCCAAGAGCTAGCGGTAAATCTGGAACAAAGATTACCTCGTCCTCGGTAGGGTGAAAGCCACTAGCAAGCCTTGGACGTGCAATGAAGATCACGCGTGCACGAAATACTGAAATCTGGTACCGAGAAAGAATATTTGTGGTGAACAATAATGTTGAATAAAGTCCACCAGTACTATATATCTTCCCCTCTGATACCCAATAATCACCAAAAGTCACGAAAATTCCCCAAAGCCAACGGTATTGGCTCAATTGCCTAGGACGCGCACTGACCTTGCGCTCTTATGGTCTCGTTTTGCCATTACTTAGGCTCGCAAGTCCTACCACCTGTCGGATTGCCAGGCTGGTTGTTGAAACAGCCCTGACCAGTCGACGCGCAATCGGCTACAACCTGCCAAGTCCCGGCCCTGCAAAGAATCTACCCATGGAATCAGCACATTCTAGTTGCTAAATGACCGGAAGGCTCGTCAATCCACAAGACTGGTAGTAATTTATATCATCTGCGTACACAAGGGACAATGATACTTGAAAGGGGGAACTAACGATGGAACCCAAATTGCAAGAGCAGGTCTCAGAACCCGCACTGTATGTCTTATCGCAGTTACCACCGCATGCCGCGCCCGCTTTACGTGCAAGAGGTATGCCTCCATCGTTGCAGTCCGCCGGACAGGCACGCTTCTCAAGTGCAGCTGGTGCGACGTCCACAGCAAGGGGGTTGGCGGCACAGAGAGCCAGGAGGCCTGACATGGCTGCAAAGATCTGGGAAGAGGATAGATACATGGCTGAATGTTTGACTGATGGCGGTGTACGGGGAGTTCGAAATGCGTTGGAAAGGCCCTGGCAGATTGAGAAAAGTAGATGTGTAATTGAAAGCTGCTGTCGTTCGAGACAAAATGGAAAAGAAGACCCTTTTGTATCTCATTTCGAAAGCAATCCTCGGCCTTCGATGCTCGCTACCGCAATGACGTCTTCGCCAGAGGCTGGTATCAAGACCAGGGGTACCGATGAGCAAGACCCCCGAAACTAGCAAGGATGCTTGTCCCTCCTAGGCTGCTCCATTTTGCCTTGCATTTGGTGGAGGCTGCAGCATCTTCAAAAACTACCACAGGCTTTCGATCAAGACCGTCCAAATGTTTCGAGGCGAAATCGCTATGGGTCAGTGGAGCTCTTGTACAAACACAATGTTTTGTAACATAGAGACTGGAGGAGACGTACATATAGACTGGAGCTTGACAAACCGATCGAGCAATCATCACGAAGATGGTCAGCCTTGCGGCCGAATGCTCAGCATGTTTAAAGGCAACACGGCAACTAGTATGACCCTCGGAGATGATGCAGCCTTAAACAAATTAATATTCGAAGCTTGTTCCGAGCTTAGCCGCAACCAGCGATTTTGACGAAGAGTACCACTTTTAGTCCACTAGATCAATCAGCGTACATCTTTATAGGCTGCGATTTCATACGCTCAGAAGTTAAAGATGACGTTTCTACCGGACTTGTTGCATCTCTTGTGCCCAAACTCATGCGAAAAAGAGGTGTAAAGATCGAGTGATAGTGGCTAGAAAGTCGTCGCTTTCCACATTGATGCGGGGTCTGCGTTCGTCGTACCCTTGACTATCCAGAATAAGCACTAGAGCTTCAATCGTGTAAAGTCCTTGATTTTGTCACGGTTCACCTGGTGGAGATTTTAGTGGGGATGGGTGCAACAGAGATCTACTAGCTAAAGAAGAAAGTATGTATGGGTGGCTGGTGGTGGCAGCTGCAAGGTGCTTGTTCCGTGCGCGCTTGCAGCTCGGGCGCTAGCTACAAAGTATAGGGTTACCACATCGCCAAGCAGGTATTTAAACCGTACGTCAAACCGTAATAAAGTTTATACACGTCTGATTTGGCTCAAATTTAACTCCAGAACGTCAATTTATATTATCATGTACCGAAAGATGGTTACAATCTCACTGTATAATGATGCATTTCAACCACGAACGAACCTCGTAACCCGGCTTGGAAAGAAAGCGTAAGGTACTATGGGCTGTGATCCTCGCCAAGAATCGCCAATTACGGCTAAGTTTAAAATAAGCTTTTTACGATCGTCTACCCATTGCACCGGGATAGCGGGATCTAGATTTTCTTTCCCCTAGCGGCACGTCAAATCTCACATGCCTCCTACGAAGTATTGTGGTGAATTCAGCCGACGTGTGACAGCCGTTTGAGTATGAGGAACTACTAGCTAATTGCCCTGCTGCCTCGACACATACTGCGGCTTTCGACCGGTCCAGGCCCAGTACTTCTCCACACCTAAACCTTCCAAAGCTCCCAAACATCGACCTTCAAGTAAGCCTTACGCAACAATTTTACCAGATAGTTCAAATACTTACAGATCATTGAATGAACATGATCTATTTGAAATAAAGTATCTTTATAAGAGGTCCGAATGCAATATCAGTAACGCTGAGAATCAACTAGGAGAACTTTCTTCTGATCATCAAGACGGTTAATTATTTGCAGAGAAATAATTTACATGTTTTTGTACATTGCGAGCGCTGGTTGAATTATAGGATCAAGCACAGTATAGCCGAAAGTAGTAGAATTTGCGATGATTCTAGATATTATGTTAGAGAGCGCAGTCTTCACTATGGTAGGATCATCCAGTACAGGCCTCTAATACCAAATTTCGTGATAATACTGTCCGCTTTGAAAAAAAAGCGAGGTTTTGAAGCGGATCTTAGAAAGTAATTCAGTCAAGTCGGCTTAGCCAATGGCCAACAGGCAGTTTTGACAAATTTGATGAATTTCCTTCTACCCATCTGAATCATCTGATCCCCCGATCTATACTAGACTACACTCACTCCTCCCCTTCATACCCTGTCGATTCCACCGCCCCAGACCTAAATAGACTCCCACTGTAATCGCAGTCAATGGCAACCACATCGCAACAAAAGCCCAAAGACCCCCTGTAATCGCTACTCTCCGCTTCTCGAGATCGAAGGGTAGAACGTTCATCCCGTAGACTGTCTGCACGACTGTGTATTAGCGCTCAATATTCTCTTGAACCAGACATAGGAGTATATAGGAAGGGAATGATCGAAGGTAAGCCCCTACTGCCACGAAGTCCGCTGGGAGATATATCAGTCCCACCACCGTAATGATCTTCACCGTCAGGCTATCTTCCCTTGTCTTGGCAGTCAACTCCAGTAGCTGCTCATTCACTCCGGAGGCCAACTGTTCGTTCTTAAGATCTAGGCCGTGGGTTAAGAGAGCAGTACTGTTCTTGATTTTACCCCTGAGATTCGCTATGCCGTGTAAGTAGCCCTGTAGTCTTTGAGCCTGTTGGTCAAAGGAACTCGTACAGCGGTGCTCTGTGGTGAGGGCTCGTAGACCGCTTATGATAGAGAGATTGTTGTTACAGATGGCCCTCGCAGATAGAAGGGCATTATCTAGATGTCTGAGACGGCGACTGGCTTGAAAATTGAGGCTCGAAGCGGAAGGAGTAATTTCGAGGGTGAACGCTTCATCTTCCTATATCAATGTTAGCGGATTGATTTGGACTACTCCTGATTATTGGGTAAGGAACAGTGCCTCTGCGGCTTCGGTAGTTTCGCCGACGTCTTCCACCGGATGCAAATGAGAGGAAGAAGATGTTTTGTCACCTGTTCTTCGATTCGATCTCCAAGAGCTCTAAGATACCACCGCATACTATTAGAGTGCTGCGCTATCAACAGCCCATGGAAGGCAATTGGATCATTGCAGATGTTCTGTAAAACATCTGGAAAGGCTCCTCGCAGTGCACCAAGCATGCGCTCCGCAGGTCCACCAGCGTTCGAGCACAGCAGGATCCATAGATCAAAATCCAAGCATGGGTCTCTATGGTGGTACACCCCAATATGCCTTGTCGACCATGGATTCTCTTTCTAGCGTTTATTATCTTCGATATATTGGAGTTCATAAGCGCAGTACTGCAGCTCCGAAGCCCTCGACTCATTCGAATATGAAGATGTGAAGTAGCTAGAGCCTCGCTCCGTTGGATGAGGCGCTTCACCCATAGAGAATACAATTGACAGAAATGCCGGATTGACTCGATACCGAGCCATTACTTCTCGGAAAAGTGGAGCTGTAAAGAGGAGGGGTAGGACGGTGCACGGCGAGTGAAGGACACTGTGGACGAGATGAAGACTCGTTAGCGGAATGAATGACACTTTACAGAGATCTATGATGGATATTAAAAAGGAAAGGGCAGATGACAGGAATCGCATCCGAGGAACATTGGGATTAGAGAGCAGATTTTGGACTTCTACAGCACTGGCAAGAACCTCCGTTCGTGCTTCTTGTGTACCTCGATACCGCTTAGTTAGCGCTGTTCTATGATTGATAGCTGTACACACCTTGAGCAAGCTCGACGTCGAAGACGCGAGCATTAACCTCGTTAGAAGAGAAGATTTGAGGAGAAAGCTGGGAGAACTTTTCCCATGCTCCATGGTCCAAGAAACAAAATGTGGAGTTGCAGTCCGAGCTGGTGAGCAAACAATTGGGACATGTGGTGATAGACATAGTCAACTTGGTATTGGCTTGGACAAAAGCTCCGCCATGTATTGATTTCATGGTGGATTGATAGGTCGTTGAGGGTCTACGGTATTGTCGCGAGGCTGAAACCTTTTACTGCGCCCTTGATTGACATCCCCGCCGTCCGGCCCCTCATTTCCACCTGCCCCACCATAGCCCCCGACTGATAGCCTAGGATCACTTGCTTTGCATCTCTTCAATCCACTGTCTGTCATCGAAGTCATTACCAAGAACGATCTTGAAACATCCATCAAACATACTTGATCTCGTGCTGCAAAGCATAAGGTAAGCGTTTCAACATCTACAACGGTTGGCCCACCTACTTTCTCTACTTTCGTAGGTGCGCTAAATATCCAGCGGTAGTTCACATTCTAATACCGTTAAGCTGTGGGATCATATGCGTGACGGAACAGAATAAGTCAAACCCGGATTCTGAAGTCGATGCCGAGTCCAAACCTCCTCTCTAGGAACCCTTGTAGTTGCTCTTTGGTGAAGTATTTGGTATCATCTTGTGAGATCTTGTTCTCTTGCATTTTGAGAAACGAAATTGTTGCTTGGGAGAAAAAAGGGATGGGGCCTGGGACATATCTGGGTGGGAAGAAGTGACGACCCAGGGTCGGGAGAAAGGCGCAGGATCTAGGCAACAAGGCAACCAGGCAGCAGTCGCTCTTTCTCAAGCGACCGAAAAGCATTGAAACACCTCCCACGAAGTGGTGTGGTTCAACCAGACAATCGGTATCCGATCGGAAATTCTTGCCCTGGAAAATGAATCTAGCCCCGTCAAAATTCGTCCTTGTACTATCTGTAGTTTGGCAAAGCGAATTGATACGCTTCAATTACACCCTGCCGAGTACATAGAAGATTAAAAATCGCCTATTGCTCGATGGTCCTCGCGATAAGCTTTATTGTACCAGAGAACTTACGGCAATAGCCTACCTCCGTTTCGCTGGCATTGAAGACGTGAGTATCTCGGACGAGAGGCCAATGGTGGACATTGTAGTCTCCATCAATGTAGACGAAAAGGTCATCTGTTGCCGTGTACGAAATTGGATGTCGTTAGAATGGTTCGTCTACAGCTTGAAGCCTAGTTGTTGGAGTTGCTGCTTTGGCATCAACGATATGGTTACCTTTTTCGAGGAGATATAAAGCGCATCTAGATTGCGAAATCGATGGTAAGATTGAATCCTTTGGACCAGTAAGATCGTAAAGAGTCATTGGAATAAAAACACAGAGTGTAGTCGAGCAGAGCGCAACGGATCAGCGGTAACATACATTCTGTTCGAAGTGCTGGCGTTGCTCCGCCGATGTCCCAGATGTAGATCCGATCTAATCTTATAGTCGAGCGAACCCAAATTAAGAACATACTGCCAATGGCGTTGAATCCCAGTGCGTGCACATATGATTTTTCAAAATCGAGCATATCAGGGGTGCGTGAAGATCTGGATGCTAACATTAGCGTACAATTACGCGTATCAAGAGTTTCCATTACTTGTGATTCCAAAGAGTAACCGCATTGTTGTTGCGGTTGCGGCAAGCAAACATTCCTTGTTAGGAAGGATAGACATTCATTGAACTCAATTCGAGATTGTGAGGCACTTTCATATTTTGCCGCTTGCCAAAATCTCGCACAAATACCTGACAGGTGAGTCAATCTCGGGTAGTAAATGAGCGTAAATGAAGAGGAATGTTACCTTATTCCCGGACCCAGCGTGCCAGCCACAAACACTCAGATAGGGGTTCGCTAATTTTAGTGTCTGCCAGGTGATATCGGTTGGAAGCTCCTCTGTCGTAACCAACGTGTCACCAGAGTCTCCAACTTCGGTCGAGAAAACGTAAACAGAGGTTTTCTCGGCTTTTCGATGTTGGAGAAGGAAGGCTACACGATCGCCAAAAGGAGATATCCTCCAATTGTTGACTGAGGATGACTGTTCGCCTACTTTGGATTTTCCTAAGCCGAATCGGTGGAGACAGGCAAGTCCAGTTTCCGAATCCCTAATTGGGTTGTAGAAGCCCTGAAAAGACTTGGTTGAGGATCTAATACACCATCTTGCATGCCACCATCATCGTGCTTTGGCACCGGGTCGGATCCATTATCGATCGTGTTTGGAGGAGGTGCGATGGCAGTGCCGCTTGGATTTGAATGATTTCTGAGCATTAGCTCAAGCTTCTCATAAACTTCCTTTGCTCTCAAACGTTCTCCTGGGACGATCTTGAGTGTACTTAGGATGATCTCAACCACATTCTCGACCAAAAACCTTTCTTCGGCAAATCGGTCACTTAGCCCCTGGAGCCAATTGACAACACTACCATTGATGATCGGCTCCGTGGTTGGCGAATCTGCTGTCTTCTTTTCTTCAAACGAGAAGAAGGCGTCATTCTCACCTGCATTTCCTCGAGTTCTTTGCTTGTGGAAGTCCTTCAAAAGATCCTTGCCTCCGAGTGCAAAAGCCAGGACTTCGCACAGAATGCAAGCAAAAGACCACATGTCACTTTTCCGGCCAGAAAAAGGTTCTGTGTTGGTTGAGTGATTCTCAGGCGAGCGATGAGCACCTTCAAGATTCCGATTTGTGGCCGTCGATGTTTGCGGCTCCGCAACATCTCGGATTGACAGGAAAACCCGTTCTTTCGTATTGTGGACTTTTTTAAAAGACGAAATCCCAAAATCAGAGATTTTGAAGCTGTAACCCGGCTCGGTTTCAGCGCCAAAAACAAGTACATTCTGTGGGCGTAGATCCAAGTGGGCACAGTACGTTTGGGATTGGCCGTCATGAAGTTCGTGATGCAGAAAGCGCAAGGCCCCACAGAGATTCATCATTTGCCCAAGTAAGTGTACCGGTCGAATACTTTCCGAAGGGAATTTAGCATCAAAATCGTAACTTATCTTGTGCAGATCCGTGCCAGGGGTTTCGTCGATCCCCCCGCACAGAAAGACTTCTAGGCTTCCCAAATCCGTATATGGTAGAAAAATATAGAATTCGGGTCCGCGAACAATGGCCGCTAGGTGAAGTATGACATGCTCGTGATCACTTAAGCCTTCTTTGAGATAGTCGAGGTTGCGCTTTTCCAGCTGGAAGTCATCCTTGTTGGAAAAGACTTTGAACGCAACCATTTGGGCCTGTGTCATCAGAACGAGGACTGAAGATAGGAGAGATGGAAGGAGGAATGCCATAACATACATCGGGACTGCCAACTTTAGAGTCTGGATTGCTATGGTCTCGATAATAATACGGGGCGATCCGATTCTTACGTACGCTACCATATCCTCCCGAACCAACCGTCGGAGATTCGGCATCCATGAAAGGCCATCGATACATGACATCTTTGTAGACAATTTCCGCATTTTGGCGGTTTTCAATTACGATTGGACAGAAGAGATATTGTTTCTCGAAAAAAGCATCTCGATGTTGAACACTTAGACGGTCGAGCTCGTCCTTTTGGAACGGAAACCGGGATCCTGCTTGCGGCCGAGGCCTCTGTGGACATAGCCATGCTAGAACCTGCTTAAGGTTCAATACGTTGATGAGCACCAAAGTTGATAGCGTCTTCAAGGCATCTGAGTCGTTTTTGATAAATTCCACATCATCCTTTTTTGAGGTTCCTAGCGCGCGCTTGATGTCCTTTTCTTCGGACCAAACGTCTTTGAGAGCGGACTCAGAAATAAAGGCTGCGGGATGCGAACATTCAGGAATGGCTTTCTGAGTGATCTGTGTGTACTTGGATGCAAGGAAATCATCACTGGCTGATGTCATCTTGATTCCGACAGTTGTAGGGGAATATGCGATAATAGAAAAAACGATCCAGTCCTCGGCATGCAATCTTGTCAATAGGCTCTCTCCTCCGAGTGAAAACCTATGATTGAATCCAAATATATCTGAAAATGAATCCCTGGCTGGCAATGACATGGGTGTCGCATGAGGCGCGGCTGCTTAATCTTGGCGCCAATTCTATTGGACGATTTGCTTTAGTCCGGGGTACCTTCATGCAACTCGGGCAGTCAGGTGTGGCAGAGTCGGGCGTGAGTGGAGCTAAGAAATCGTCATTTGTGGTCGGTGGGGAAGAACAGGTGGCGGATGTGCATGAATCCTGATTGGCGCGCAATTGCCACCACACGACAGCGAAGTAATTGCCATGCTTGCTGTTGCTATTCCTGTAGTATCGACGAATCAACTACAAAAGACTGGTCGCTGCCTGGGATGCCCAGCAAATCAGGAAGGTAAAGCCCGGGAACATGTGCATTGTCGCGTCTAGGATTCTCTATGGATCAGCTGTTCGAGCAACCAGTGACACAAGACTACACAAGGGCTTAGCCAGGATGTGGAGCTCTGGGGTTCCAAGGTGGTTCGTTTTAGTCTCAGCACTACCATTATGGTTCGTTCCTAGTAGTTAGATGATACGCAACAGGTCAACCAAGAACGTAGGTGGATATATAATAAATGTCAAATGAATGCGTATGGCATAAAGTGAATTAATTGCCAAGAGAGACATATGGAGAAAAATCAAATCGCATATCACTTGGTGTGGTAGAGCTAATTACCTGATTAGGTTAGTGCTGCTGAGTCAGCGAGTCTTGGCATAATATGCGCCTGTGGTTCGCCCAACTAACACGAAGATAAACTATTTACAAATGCATGAATTCAAGCTTCGTAAGAACATTGACAACAGACCTAGCTAAGACTCGCTAATTCAAATTAGTTAATTGATACAGTCACTATTACGGCGAGCGTGAGTCTCATTTTCGTTTATAGAGCATCTAATTATACATATATGAGGTATTATCACTAGTTAGTAGCACAATCAATCCAAAATAGCTTTCTTTTACTAATGGCCGCGGCAGGTTGAAGCGCAATAAAGAATCACTCGAGAGTGGGGACGGATATCCTCATTTCAATCATTGGGGAAGCGAGTACGGTACCACAACATACCTTTTCCGACTGCAGCCTATACCCGCGTAGATCGGCTTCATCAGCTGCCGTTTGATTGTATTCGTCTTTACTACTACCTTGTGGTGAAGTAGATCACCTAGTGGAGCCGAAGTGTTCTATGTCTATACCATGGTAAGATGCCTCATCGTCGCGCTTTCGCATTGAAGCCAAAGACGAAAGAAGAAGTTGACAATGACTGGATCATTTCAAGCCCATTGCCCTGTCAGTTCTGTGGGCTATACTGAGGGTCATACGCTTTGTCAGAGACCGACCCAATTACGAGACTTTCGAGTTGTGGAAGAAATTGGGGACCAACGAGGGGGAATTTCTTAAGGTACTCAATGACCTTGACTATCAATCTGGTACAAATAGAGTCAATTCGACTGGATCTGAGACGGAAAGAAACGGAATCACACTTACCTCGCGGAGCGGTATCGCGGAAAGAGAATAAACACAAAGTATAGAGCAACTTGATTCAGTTTGATTTTGCCTTACACAGCAATCATTCGTCGAGCATAGAAAACTTCAGTCTGGTCGATCGGTCAATGCCAGCACTGTCCTGAATCTAATCTCATCCAAGGAAGTGATTATACCCGCCTTAGTCCGAATGCTCCCGGGTCACTTTCCCTTTCATTCAGCGAGGGACTGTACTGCAAATGCCCTCAAATAACTCCTAGTCGTACCCGCTATCATTGACCAACAAAACTTTCATCCTGTTCATTCCTCTAAACTACAGACACGTACTGCACCCCCTGCCTCGGACCCTTCTGCTCCATCAACCCCACAGCTTCTTCTGGCGTAGAAACCTCCGATGATCCAACTTTCGCTTCCTTGGCCTGACTGAGACGAGGATGTACCATATCAGCATCCCTCGGCAGACCAATCCTGTCACCTCCTTCCGTAAGAGGTACAGCGCCCGTGCCTGCGCTCCAATGTCCCTGGCCAGCTTCCTCGTATGCCAAACGTTGCAGCTGTAATTTCTCATCGATAATCCATTGCAGACTTTTGTATTGATTTAGCGATCCTCGTCTACGCCGGAAATATTGCACTAGGGTATCGAGAACAAGTGACGTGACGATCAAAACCGTGCCTACAGACAAGATAATCGCGACGCCAAGAACGGAGAATGAAGTTGTTCCGCTGGTTCGGCGGATGATTTGGTTGTTGCATATTTGTTTCTCTTCTTTAGTTTGAGGTTTGACAAGGTTATAGCTTTCAGGTACACTGGGTGGACCGGTCGCGTACTCGATGACTTTTTGCTGCAATTTCGCTAATGATGTTGCAAACCAGGATGATACCTCTGTCATCCACTGGGTATTTGGTAGTCCGATTTGAAAGATACCATTGAGGCTGTCGGAAGCACGGAGAGCGTTAGGACCGCGGGTGTGGACGTTGCTGTAGGTCGTTAGGTAGCTGAGGTGGAGGCTGATGTGTACAGCCGTCGCATATTGCGCAGCATTGAAGTTGAGGTTCCGAAAGACGTTGGTGGTAGTGCCGAGGGTATAGGCGCCAGTGAGTGGAGTGCAGTTGTTCGTAGTGGGATTGCAGAATTGGTGCTGATCCACACAGGCCATGACGTAGACCCAGTAATCGGGAGAGTAGAAGGTCATGTTCACGTCGCCGACAAGTACGGTGTTGGGTGTTGTCGCAGAGTAGAATGGATCAGTTACTGGTTCTTGATACGTAATGGAGTTGGGAGTCAAGAATAGAATGGATACGTCTCCATCGGTGCGATTCAGAGCTGGAATTGGATCCCATCCGCCATGAGAAGCACCCGCATAAGCAACGAATGAGCTATGAGGTAGTGTTAGCGGTGTAAAATCATTTGAAACGTGGATCGAAGCTGAACTTACGTAAGTTCGTAACCATTCTGATCAACAAGGCTGTGCGTATTGTATTGAAAGGTGTAGTTTTTGCCATCTTCTCCTCCTCCAAATAGATAATCCACTAACGTGTCTCCATAAGCGATGTGGTCAGGATCCGTGTCATTGTATGCTTCGAAATTGTTCTTGGCCCTTATTGGTGAACATGTAGTGACCTTGCGATAATGGACACGATCTCCCTTGGGTGCATTGATTCCGAGTGCTTGATGTGAGTCGAGAGGCCCAGTATCCATTTGATAAGCGGTATTCTGGCCCAGCAGACAGAGATCTGATGAGAAAGGGCAAGAACTGTTTTGATTTGATTTCCATGGTATACTTCGCTGCGCGTACTGACTGCACTGAAGCGGATCAGGTGTTTCCCCGTAACAAGCCTGAGCGTACGTAGCTGCCTTTGAGGTGTCGTTGGTCTCGAGTTTATTGAAATCCGATAAGCTTCGCTGGGGAGTAGAGCCAGAATCTTTCAACAAGAGCAGACCACAATTGGGAGATCGTACCAGCACTTCATTGCCTGCTGCCCTGGTGACTTCGGAGGAGAAGATGCTAGCCACTGCGAAGAAGACAATGTTAAGAATGGCGACCAGGAGCAAAGGTAGGGTTCGGGCAAGTGGTTTTGCGGTATGCTTCCTCCAGTACCAGATAAGTTGGATAAACTGCCATGCAGCAGCACCCGGTGTACCCGAGTTCCTTAGAGTCACCTGCTGCTGCTGATGGATGGTACTTGACTTCTCCTGCTTGGCTCGACTTTGGTGCAAAGCGTATGTAAGGATGGTCCAGCAAGCGACTCCAGCAGTGGCAACAAACGTAGCCAAGAAGGCCGTGAGGAGACCCCCGTTGCGCTCGGACAACGTAATGGTGGAGCCGATAATGCGACCTTGAGACCAGTTGATCCATGTGCCTATGTGAACGACGGAGTTTGAAGTCTGAGACATGGCTCCAAATGTGGTAACACGGTCGAAGACGGTCTCCAGGACCTAGATAGGTCGCTAATATCGCAATGCTCAGTTGCTAGAGCTGCGAGAAAAGGGATGGGATCTGTCGAAGATATCTTCGTTCATCTGTCTTTCATGGGGCCTCGGCCGCGGAGCGAACGAATAGCCATCTGTGACTCCGATGAGTGCAATGGTGTTACAATTGGCTTGCAATGTTCAGCTGCCTAGGGAGATGCAGAAAGACATATGGTGAAAGCTTAAAATTTGACTGGGTTGAGACTGCACATAAGACGGATGTCTCCGCGTCGATGCTCGGAATTCGGATTGATAGGTGATGGTGGGGTCGTTAATCAAGCCACCAATCATGCCATGCATAGGCTGTAATTGGTGGCCACCATCCCGTTGGCCAGCCTTGCGCATTTGAGAGTCGTATTCTGCTCAGAGCTGAAAGCGCATTGAAGCCACAATGAAACCAAAAAGAGTCATGGGGATATCATTGGGCTGGACTGGCAGTGCTCGGAAAGCCTGGATGTTACCTCGGGGCTGACACACGCGGACGAAAGTCTTCCGTAGGCTCACCATCTTGCTGCAAGGAGTCACGCCAGAAATGTTCTATTCCATTCTTCATCCCATCTCATCTGACGTCTCATTTGACTCCAAGGATTGAACCAACGCACTGCTTGAGTCATGTGGGGAAAATCTAATCGCGAAGACGGAAACTTGCTAGTAGCCTGCCCGCTTTTAGCGTCCGAAGATGCCTGGCCCCCACAGCCCGTCGTGGCAAAAATAGTTCCCAAAGCAAGGGCCTACGGTGGCCGCCTGAGCAGCCCCAAGTTGGCCCCCAACTGTACGGGCTGTTCTAGCGGCTACCGTAGGTCCTCACTTTGGGAGTCAATTCTGACATGAAAGGCCAGGGATCAAGCAACTCACATCAATCGGCCTTTTTTCTAGGTTTGACTAAAATGCCATGACCTTCTTAAGATCCCGAGTCAATCATTCGATAATACTCTTCTGATCATTAGCAAATAAGCATGCCTGCATTTAAGCGGACAAGAGCCCATTCCATCCAAATATTCCCCTTAGCAAAGTCCAACAGTCATCCCTCTCGAAAGTCAAAGGTCGGGGTATCCTCATATGCTGAGAGTCTTCTTCGATAGCCATAGGAATCTGTCCGAGGTATATCCAATCGAGCTGGGGAAAAATCTTGGCATACTCCGTAGCTTCTCGAACCATTCTTCCTCTATGCTTCTCCTCAAACATCTCCTCCGTCCAATCGTCCCTCGCAATGTCTTCCAAGATTGGCAGTTTATCCACGTAGTAACGTTCATATTCCTCCGTGGACCCTATACATCCATAAGTGTCCCGAGTGAAAGCCAGCTTTTTCAAATCTCTCAGCTGAGATAGGTGTGACCGTATCATGTCATGGTCAACACACCAATCGTGGCGCCATCCGCATTGTTCGCCGGCACCAATGCACAGCTTTTCCAGCGCTGTGATCTTGCTGATATACTCGAGTGAAGTCCATGGAATGTCCTTACTATCCCAGGCAAGGGACAGTGACGTCAGGTTAGAAAACCGGTGCGAAAGTAGCGGTAGTATCTGCTCTTCTAGATAGACTGTCTTGACGGCGAGTTCGATTCTCAACTTGCGGATTTGTGGATTGGCCTTTAAGAATGATATAGAAGGACTCTTTTCGATGTTCGGAGTATGCCAGATAAATGTTTCGAGCGATCGGACTAAGCCTCGTTGCACGAAGAATGCAGAGCAGGGCGGGGATAACTCCGTGTTCGTATCCAGTGCAACGAGCCCATCATGCACGAGCTCTTTCAGCAATGTCGTATCTGCAAGCCTGAGGAAATGGAGTCGTAGACTTGATAGGCGAGGGAACGAAGGACATGGGCTAAGTAGATCAGTCCGGATTTGGCCTGGGTACCTCATGCTCCACTCAAGCGAGGTCAATGTTGAAGCAGAACAGCCTAATAAGCTGGTGTACAACGGTGACAAATCCAGATCTATCTCTTTAAAGTTGACGCCCATCTCAAGCGTGAGAGTACGTAAAGGCCACGGATGGGAAGTGTCAACTTTGAACGGGGCACCTACAGAGCCGCCACTAATCTTGAGGTGATGGACGTTGGACTTTGCGATGGCGTCGAAGAACGATGACTCTAGACAGACCGTATCTTCCCAATCTAGAAGCTCCAAGTGGGGCAAGACAACCGGCGTTGAAAGAAGGTCATCGATGGAGGAAAGATACGAATCGAAGTAGAGCTTACACGCGGAATTGAGTCTTCTTGTTTGTTCCGGTTTCTCCAGAGCTACAAACTCTTCACTCAAATCAACGTCGTGACGATGTTTGACCCAGCCTGGATGAGTGGCAATGGTAAGACGACGAATACATGGTCCTATGGCCATTCCTGCAGTCGACCCGTGGGATGCTTGTCGCTCAGCTGCTTCTTTCTGAAGCTGATTGATGAGGCCCATTGTACGATCGCTGTAATCAAAGTGAATGCTGGCAAATTGGCGAGAGCGAGCTAGCTGTCTGCAGTCGGAATTGACAAAGGCTAGTGAAGCCAGAGCAGAGGGAGGTAGATGACGCAGAATGAGAGCGACTATTTCCAGTGGCAGCCTCAGCAGTGGAGCTTGGGATATCATATCGCGCCCTTCGGATACTCTGTCGAAAAGGAGTGGGAGTGGTGGCACAATCCCACTGCCAAAATCGTCCTTGGTTCCAGAAAACATGGGCATCATCAAGTCCAAAATATTGGAGGCTTTCTCGTGTTCGGCCATTGCTGACGGCCTTGCGTGGAGATTGACTGGTGAAGAGTCTTATACAATGGCTCGCATAGTATTGTGGCCCCCGGAAGGCGGTAGAGAAATAATTGTAAACAAGAGAACTACGGTGAGGTTGTGGAGGGGTTTATGGTAACGGGGTCTTTTTTGGGCTAACCTGTTTTCGGCGAAAGACCTCTTGGCGTTATCAGGAATGGGACTGCGAAAAACATATCATTCCAAAAGACAAAGATAATGGGATATGATCATCGTGACCTTATGTCATAGCCAAGTTTGTGGCTGCTTCATTACGATCAATATGAGTGAAGGATTTACATCCTGTATGATGAATTCACGAGAAATAATCATCAAACAGTTGGCGCATGCAACTCGCAATCCGTAGGAAGGCAATCGGTGAAGTGTCTTTCACCCCACGCAATGATATTATGTGCAGAGAATTCAGAGCGAACGTCAATCTATACAATCTTCATCCTACTCACGATGCAGGACATGAGCATGGTAGGAATGAGATAGAAGCTATAATTCAACATAAAATGGTCGTCTTCATGTAGACCTGGGTGAAAGCGAACGATGGGCATTGGCGAGCTGAAGTCAAGAAGGTATCATCCTGTAGTTGGATTATAGCCCTGGCCTGGCACTGGCCGCCACCCTCTTATTCTGGTATTTTGATCCAAATATTGACCACATCGATGGAGGAGTAGGATGGATAATAATTGCAGCTTGACGACCCCAAACCCTCCAGTCCAGCTTCTCTTGATCAAGGATGCGACCAGGTACTGTTGTTGTTATTCGCAATGAACCCCTTCCAGAGGTCAGCATAGCCCAGCATAGACTTCTTGTTAGATACTAACCATCTCTTCGAGCAGGAACTTGATATCTGTGAGGCTGTCGAGAAGAAGGGCGCTCTCGCCGGCAAGTCCTTTCAGTTGGGTGTTCCATGATCCAAACATCTCTCCTGGCCAAGTCGGATGAGTAATTGTTATGACCGTAATATCGTAGTTGAAGGGAGAGATGAACCTTGAACCTTGAGCATATTGACGACCGTAGTCTCTAATACCATGACTCTTTGGTCCAAATCATACACACACATGATGGCGATCCAGTTGCAGCCAAGAGAAATGGCGAGCAAGACGGGCATGATCATGTGTTCAAAGACTTTCATGACTATTTTGGCGGACGTCGTCAATGTCTCTCGGTGAACAATTAGAAAGATGTTTGAAGAAAGGTCGTAGACGAAGACTTCAGCGAGACAACTCAAAAAAGAGAAATGACAAAAGCCCAGAATGAAGAGGAAATTTCGTCATTAGAGTTTGTCTTCAAACTTGCGGTGAGCATGATGCAAGTTCCAACGGGATGTGAACAGCGCCCGACAAGTTTAAATACTCTCAATGTCTCGGCTTCTTACGCTAGAGCTGTAGTGTATGAAAGCAGACAGTAGGGGTTGTTGGAATACAGGGCAAAGCGCACCATCATATGATGAGTAAAATGCCGTCGCCGTGGAGCTCTGCACTTGGACATTGCCTGCATGAAGTAATCAAGAGACAGATTTATCCACCGTGATTTTGCAAAATCCAAATAGCTCTAACCTCGTACAGTGAATGGGGACAGTAGTGGTGGAGGAGTAGCAAACAACACTGCCTGGAAACGGATGCATGTGTCCGGCGGGAAGATGTAGGCAGTTTCAAGCAAACTCTATCGCCATATCCAGATACAAAGGGTATAAGATAGGGTTAGATTTGTAGAGCGTTTCAGTAGTCCGTTCATCGCAAAGGGCGAATGATCTTCGATAAGGAAAGGGTTGCTTATCATCCTGCCAGTACGTTAATGCTTGCATGTTATTCCGGTCCTATGAACGTAGCCGTTGCCGGGAACAGATGACCGCAGCCGCTCGGAAGCAAGATTGGCCTTACTCATCTCTCGACCTTGCAGTCGTAGGATTGTGTCCCTCCTGGCGAGATTCATTACCGTCGTAGGCTGAAGATTCCATACGAATTTAGATCCACTTCTGGACTTATGTGATCAGTAGATGTCACTGATGCCATATCTAAAAACTCCACGTTGTCACTTGAGCCTGGATGTCAGACATAAGACAACTTTCAAGGTGAGCTGAGTATCGGTACGACTATGGAGTAGAGCTATGACGTGAACATTGCAGATAATATACCGAGATTGAGAAGCAAAGAACACAAACAGCAACAGATTAGTGTTTGCCTAACTCAACCAGCGCCTCAAGATATGCCTCAAAGATATCGCGTACATCACCAGATGGAATAGATGGCCTTATGTGACCGTCGGGGTTCTTCTGAGCCTTCATCAACCTTATCAACCGGCTTCTCCGTCGGCACGTTCCTACGCTTGATTGGTGCATCGGGCGGGAAATCTTGACCCAACGGCATTGCTGATCCCGGCTCACCAATCTTTCTGCCGCAATCACATCGATGACTCCACATCAATTGCCACTCCATTTTCAGTCGATGCATCTCATCTTTCTTCTCTTGCGCCTTTTTCTCCTCAGCCTGTGCTTTTGCCCTAGCGCACTCCTCGAGCTTCTCTTTCACCTGGACGGAGAGTTGACATCGCAGAAACTCGATTGGGCCAAGAGTTGCGATGACCTGACCGTCTGCATCCTTCACCCTCTTATCCGCGGCATAGACAAGGAAGAGCATCCCGAGAACAAGGAAGATGATGATGTCCTCTCCTCGGGACTTCATGGACTTGATCCGCTTCTCGAAGGCGTTCTTTTCGACTTGGGCTTTGACCAGGTCAATCTTGATGTGGTGCAGCTGCTTGATCAAGTCCCATGGATCTGGCGGGCAATTGAGCTTTTCCTGGAAATAGTCCTTGGTAGGAGGTGTGTAGCTCGGTTTGTCCCCCTCCTCCTCCTTCTTGTCCTTCTCTTGTTGCTCCGCTTTCATTTTCTGTATATAGTCGCTGATTGACTGGGTCGAACGCGATTGGCACAACATTTTGACACGGTTGATGCCGATTTTACTCAGGGTATACGGCGCTGTATGGGACGGGACTTGATCTGTGCTGTTGGTTCGGGTTTTTCCTATCGCAAGTGATGCGTGATGAGAGGATCGTGTAGTGTTTATCCATGGTGATTGACGACAGATAGCGCCCCGGAGGCCTGATAGTATATGACCATTCGCACGATTCATGGCCGCTTCTTCGCATGAAATGAGAAAGTGAGTTTGATGGAAGAGCTCTGTCTCTGAGGGGGGTAAAGGTTTTTTGGAGGGGCTCGATACATTCGGCCCCTTGCATGAGACCCGCATTGGAATTTCTTGGAACCTGCATGATGGTGGGGCCTTGAACATCAGCATGAAAAGCCATAGTTGAATAATTCGAATTGCAGCATTAATCGCTTGCCGTTATTCACACGACGTTGATCTTTTGAAGGGTGAGAGGCTCCGCTGCTTCACCGTTCGCATTTCGCTCATATCAGAAACACTGACAAGGGCATGTGACGGTTTGATATTTGAATTCTCGTGGAGATCGAGCTAAGGAGAGCCATTGGTCATATTATTTCAATGTAGCAACGATGTTGTTTTTGTTTCCATCAAGTTTGGAATTGCCAATCGATTTTATACGCATAATAAAAGCATCTTAAGGGCTTTGGGGTGTCCTGCAGAGATCGAAAGGTCATCCCATGATCCACAGCGCAGTGAAGCTATCTATCACGTTTACGATAGTATACAAAGTAAACGAACAATTTAAGTGGTTGCCGAGAAGCTGGCTAAAAATCCTGAAAGTATGTCGCAACGTGCAAACAATTTGAACCATCTCCCGTTGTATTCTTGCCCATACTGGCGTTGGCATTAACGCATCTTTGCATGAGAAGGACTGGCATCAAAGGCTGTCGATATATTTCTATCTCCATAGAATCTTGGATTGACAGCTTCTAGAGGTTTTCCACGCTGCTGTATAACCTTTCTCCGGTCAAAAGCAGGAGGCTCCGTGTATAAAAGACACGACAAATCAAAGATGGAGAGTCCATGCGGGCTAGTCTCTACCTTGTACTTGTGCGATGGGTGTTCACCGTTAATCCAGGATACAGGTGGTCCCAATCGAGGAATAAGACCGGCGTGCACCCCGAGACGTCACACAACAATGGCCCAGACTTTCTTGGCACCGATCATAATACAGCTCAACGAAATGCGCATGCATACCACAGTCGGAAGTGCTCGCAATTGATCTTACAATCTTGTAACTAGGCTACTTCGCCAAGACTACTTTGCGACCAAGGAATCCATTGCCAGCTCCAACACCATATATAAGAGTGAATCAGTATCCTTTGCTCTATCTTCCTCACATCTCCTATATCAAATATGTCGCTCAAATCCAGCACTCTTCTGCTACATCTCCTCACCCTTCTCCATCTTCTCTACACCAGCTCATCCACCCCCATTGAGTCACGTCAAAGCAGCCCTCCCCTCCAAGAATTCCAACCCCTCGCCGTACTTCTTAACAACCCAAAGATTCCCTTCATCGAAATCATCGCCAACGGCGGAAACTTCTGGTTTTTCAAAAGGACCACCACTGATCCACCTGGTCATGGTACGGGATTACTAGCAACCGGTAATAACATCAGTGAGATCTCTCTTGTATGTAATTCTCTGATTCAATCTTCCATTTCTCCTCCATTTTTTCGCCATCTCCTTCTACACATCGCGTCTTCATAACAAAAAACTCACGCTCGATCCAAAAGTGGTCTGCCGCCCCAGGTGGCCAACGCGTCTACGTCGCTCCCAACGGAGCGTTGAAGTACAACACCCCTAACAGCAGCACTCACCACTCCCCCCACCCAAGTGCACTTTTCAATTTCAACTTCGACACAGGCGTTGATCGCCTAGCCGAGATCACCTACATCGGCCGTTGCTCTCGAGCAGGGGGGTCAGGATTCAAGTTCTGTCCTACGGCGGAGCCTCCGGAACACGTGTCCCCTACACTTTTTGTGAATGCGACGCCGGTGCAGGTGTTTGTTGATGTGCAGAGTTTGAGCGATGGAGATGTACCGCTGGGTTCGGTGGCAGGGTGTGATGATATGCCTGTGATTGGGAGGCTTGGACCGGTTGGGCAGCCGAGTAGTTGGGTGTATGTCTGATTGGGGGAATGGTGAGATGTGATGGGTGTTGTCTTCCTTGTGACTTTTGATAGCTCTGGTATGTCTTTCTTAAGTAGAAAATACAGGATCGGGAGCTGTCGATGAGTGCAAATGCTAATTAGTTGAGAGTTCGGAATCATAAGTCATGAAGGTAATTCTTGCTAGCGCAGTTGGTATCTGATGGCAAGAGATACATGCTGCGCTTGAAGCCGCCTCGAATCTCTCTATATAACGACTTCTAATATCCAATTTACGGATATTCGTCAATGCCTTGACTTACGTCTGAGACGTATACCGTGACCGGGGAACTGATGCAGGCCAGGACTGGGTCAGTAGTCAGTAACGACACACTGAATATTTCAGCCCTAGGGCAAGCTGTGTCATGCGCGCCAAAATCCAGGGACGTGTAGGGACTACCATTCGTGCTTTGATTCATCCCGTAACAGTACTACAGATGCATTAGATTGATCGGGGAAATCGTCAGTTATTTAGGTCGCCAGCGGTAGCTATTGGTTGCATTGTGAAAGACTATCAACACATACCAAGATTCAGAGCTCCCAAAAAAATTACTCATGTGAGCTTTGTACTCTTTCTCCACAGTCAGAATCGCCAGTCACTTCCCAGCCGGATACGCATATCCGAGTACCGTCCCCATCTTATAATGCGTCCCCTCCTTCGCCGTAATATTCACATTACTCTGCCGTTGAAAAACCATCACAATATCTGACCCCCCGAACTGGAAATAAGAAATCTCCTCCCCTTTCGTCAAGTTTACGCCTTCTTCGGCAGTCAGCATCACCGAGGAGACTTGTGCCATACCCATGGGTAGTATCGCCACCAAACCCACTGCCGTCTCCATTACGAACAAGCCTCGATTCTGCGCGAATTGGTAGCCGGGTGTATCGGGCGCATCGAACTGCTTTGCTGCACCATCCATGCTTCGGTACGGCTGGAGGGTCTTCACGCCCTCTGTGCCGGGGATCGGGACGGCGTTGACTTCCAAGTAGACATCGCCACGAATGTTCTTTGCCCAGACGACTTTCCCACCAAGGGGGCAATGTTGACGATGATAGTCGTTGGGGCCAAGGAAGCCGTGTGTAAAGAGTCCGCCTTGGAATTCATTCGCATATGGGCAATCCTTTAGCAGTTCGCTGATATTCCAGTGTAAACCTTTGATGGTGACACCTGTGTCGGATCGAATCTCCCACTGTCCTCCGTAGGTATAGTCGGCTGGGTTGACGATGACATGAGGGTCCGATATGGCGGCGATGGGACGATAGCCCGGCTTCACGGAACGTGCAAACCAATCGTTGAAATCACGCCAGCCGCCACGAGGCTCATTATACTCCTTCATATTGTACGGCGGTGAGTTCCAGAAAGTCTGCACCTCTTCAATAGATTCAGGCGAGTCGAGCCATTTGCCTAACTCATCCGCATAACGGTGCAGCCAGTCCGTCAGCCAAGAGTTCTGGATATGGATTGCGCCGGGCTCGATCGGGTCTTGAAGTGGCTTCACGGTAGGCTGGTTCATGACGAAATAGAAAAGGCAGATGCGGTTGTAGACATCTCGGCCTTCTTCATTCTCCTTGGGGATCCAGTATAGCCATTCGTTGATTTTGGCAAGATATTCGCTGACTGTCGTAATGGATTGCATTTCGATGATTCCGCTGGCGTGGGCTGCTTTGACGGCATCTTCGAAGTATTTGTTCCAGTTAGGTGTGTTTTTGATGTGGTCTTCTAATTCTTTGATAACTGGTGCGAGGGGTTTTGAGACGGTCATGATTGAGGTTGAACCGAGTCAAACCTGGGTAAGCTTACTATACTGCTATTCAAGATGGAGTAGTCGCTGGAAATATGTCTCACTGAGATCAGATAATCGACATCGATTGACTCCCTCTATATATATGGTCTCGACGTTCTCCGGATTACTTCTCCGCAACGTCATTGATGCAAGAGCGGTAAAAAGGCGGAAGACTTTGCTCCTCTTTCGATAATCGTGAAAGTATGTTTTGATGCGCTTTTCGAGTTCTGACTTTTCTAAAAGGGTACATACTTGTCCCACCAGCGCGGCAGTATTCAATGCACTGAGTAACTCTATGCCTGTACCCTTTTCTGTTCACGCCGCCTCAAATGCTACCAATGATACCAATGAATAGCTCTGCACGATGACGACGTGGTCTATGCGGAGAGCGATATACGCTCAGGAATGTCGGTCATTTAACGTGATGAAAAGAAACCTTAACTGGACAGGTTTGGAAGGTAGGAATTTAGGAATTGAGGTAAGTGCCCGCCGACAAACAGTACATCTATCCTGCTATGGTCGCCGGGTGTTTTGGTAGACATGGGCATATGAATTCTTAAAAGATGTCTCTTTCTTGGATTGTTGGAGAAGGACGTTTACAGAAGGCCATCGATCGTGATCAGACTGCAAGGTCGCGTCAACGGAAGGACGGCACTTGGAACGGAAGTGCTCCCGGAGATCCGCATTCGATGCAGCGCACTGTGCAGTGCAGCTTGCAAGCATGGGAAAAGTCAAAACTACTATCCAAGTCATCAAAACACCATGAGGACGAAACAATATCCGACGACGCACAATGTGGGGTGCAGGCTGCATGCAGCGCGGGGAGGTTACACCCGTTTCCCAAGTCCGCGCGATCCATTGCTGATCTGTAGATGCGCCGAGGTAAGCGTTTGTTCTGGGAGGTGGACCGCATAGCGCATCATTCATGGGAAAAGGTAGTGTCTGATGGCATTGATGCGATTCCGGATGACAGAAAGTCTGGTAGCAGACAGGGAGCCAGCCCCGGGACATGAATATCAATTCTAGCTAGACTTTTAGACTGCATGCACATAATCTGATTGTGTGAAGAGGTAGACAAGCAACGATCTCATGCTTCGTATCGCCAGAGAGCGTGAAGACCCCAAAATCATAGTACCCCCAGCAACTGGCAAGCGGCATGTTATCCAATACTAGGTGAAGCATCAAGGACCAGTCGTTCGGAGCCAATTGTCGAGATCCTCGCTCTGTAGCATAATTCTTCGATTTGCCAATCCATCCGATTATGAAAAGTAACTTATTTCCTTTGTAGTATTTGGGTCAATCACAAGCGCGTATTGCGCCAAGCAGCAGTCCTTCAGCCGCACTATGCTCCTTTAGTCATTAGAGCGTCCCAATTAGCCTCAAATTATTGGGCGATCTGGTCAATACTCCATAGATTTCTTTTGCTAGAAAATGAAGTTCAGGCAAACACACATTTATATGACAGGACGCTTTCGACCATCGGCCGCATCTGTGTTATACTTTTCGTAGCCGTAGGTGGGCACTGCATGAGACTGCGGACTGTTCGTGTTTACATGCAAATTGAAACCATCCAGTAAATTTGCCAGGTACGCTCATTGAGCTTTAGGAGGCGTTTGACGTGTGTTAGACTCGGAGCGGCTGAACAAGAATGGGCCCGTGGCTGCATGGGGTTGCAAGTCAGACCTCAGCCGCACAAGGCTACAAGGTCGCATTTGGTACTCGTGGCGTTAATGTGACTAAAGTCACTAAACTATATAAAGATCGAAGCCGAGCATTATTCTATGGGCGTTTTCCACTTTTCATAAGAGAAGGAGAGATTGGTTGGTTGACGATATGCTTCGTGGCGCACAACTTCCGGTGGAGTATTCTTGCGATCATCCCGATGTGCAGGGTGCATGTAAGCCATGCTCGGGACTTACCAGTGTTGAAATGACTCTTCTTCGTATTGAACGGCTGAAAACTTGACAGGGCGGATTTGGCTTTGAGCGGTGCTGGAACGAATTCACGTATAAGATGGCCCGATTAACCGATATTCGCTCTGGTTTCTATCAATATCCTCCAAACTCCATAAGCTTGATATACCGCGAATAAAACATTGCGATTATCTTTGGCTCCCTCGATTAAACGTGTACAACTCTTTTTCATCGATAAAGTAATCAGTATCAAAGTCGCAGTTCTGTCCCGCATATTAAAGCCAAGTTTACTCCATACCCGACCACAAACACCATGAAGACGGCCGTCAGCATCACCTTCATCGCAGCTCTCATCAGTTTCGCTTCCGCAAATGCGATCCCAGCTTCACCCTCTTACACCCCACCAACGAAAACCTACAAAGAGATCGCCAATTTCGATGATATAGGTTCCCTCAATGCGCCTTACAAACATCTCTCCTGGGCCCACCTTGCTGTCACGAGCCCCATCTCAAAGCTACCTCCACAGTCAGCAGACAACTATGCGCTCTCAGAAGATGGAAGTGCCACGGTGCCAGCCACACGGCCAAGTATCTCGATCAACGGCACTAAAACCAGCTCCTTCGACATCACTCAATTCTACACCGGTTGTTTCGCGTACGATCCGAAGAACCCCGACGGTGAAGATCATACAGGGTTCGTGGCTGCGAAGTGTCAATTGAGCGTTCACTGTGACCAGCGACCGAGCGGACAGGCGGGTCCGTTCCTCTACACTGTTCCACTCGCAAGGGAGAAGATGCAAAAGCTTGATGTCGGGCTGTATAATTGCAGCAATGCGTATGTGGACTTGATATCGAGTAGTAAGGTCAAGGAGTTTACGTATGTGGCCTTTGATAATTTCAAACTTGTCACGAGGCAAGGGGAAACTTTTTGAGAGCTTCAAATTGTATGATTGATGGAGGCTCGTAGCTTGGAAGTCTGCCTTGGATAGCGGAATAGCGTAGGCTTTTGTTCACCCAAGGGACATGTATTTGTTCCATACTTTGAGTTAAGATCCTGATATCAATTCTCCCAAAACTTTTTCTGATCAGTGCTCTGACATGGCCTTATTCGGTCTGCAGTAATCAAATTTGTCGGACCTTGAAAACCCGGCTTTCAGCGTTCTCGATTGCAAGGACAGCGTCCAAGTGTAATGGATGAATCAGATATGGCGAAAGGAGCTCCATCTATCGCCAACAACAATCTAGCAGCAGTCGATAGGACGATTCCCGCAGCGGTCCTCTTATCTCGATGCATTAGTGCGCCCGGTTTCGATGTCAAGGGAAAGGCTACAAACGCCCAGGACCAGCATATATTACGAATCATCGGTGGCAGCGTCCATGGTTACTCCGTAAGCGCGAGATGGGGTGATTGGTGAAACGACGGATTGAAGCCCCATAGCGCAGATGAAGGCGAACAGCGCATAGAGCTGAGGTCTTTTGGTGTTGGATAATTCTACAGCAGTCTTAGCAATAACAGATTAAATATTGAGAAAATGTACTTTGAAAGGAGTAAAACTATAGGTACCTCTATCTTCTTTTGCAAGACAGGCATATTCCGACCATAACAGTTAGTACTAGGTTGGAAGCATTGCAGAAAGGTTGCTATATCCTTGTACAGAATTGGAATGAAATCTGTGTAGAACCTGCATAAATACAATGCAACGGATCTTTCGGAGATGTCCTTTGCCAGGATAATCAAATAGGGATGGAAATTCGTATCAAATGACAGTCTGAGGGACTGTATTTTCAACTTCAGTGATTACTTGCTCGTGAAATCTGCAATGATGTTCATAAAAGCTATCATCTTCATCACGGCAACTGCATTGATATCAGCATTCCGTAAACCCGACCAACAGTATCTGAGCCATCCAATACCAAATTATCCGCTTCCAGGCGGCACACCATGGCGGAACTGTGTCGACCCCACCAACCACTTATTCCAGATTAATCACGCCGGAATGGACCCGAATCCATGCATGGTGTATATACATGCCTAATCTCTTCATAAGGCATTTCGAAAGGATCTTTCAGGATCCATAATTGACTTTTTCGCGTTGATGCTGATCAGTATTACAGCGAAAGCCTCTGTAAAGTCAACCTAACCGGCACCCTCACAAAGATATTGGAACGCACTTCAACGACGGACGTGAAGGATCGATATCAGGAATCGACGATTTTTACCAATGGGTCAACGTCTACCAAGACGATAAAAAGACAACACATCTGCAACCGGGCCCAGCTTTGATGAATCAATCCTTCTTACTGTTGGGCGGATGGGTGCCTGTGGTAGGCTATGGTACATACCTATGTGTATTGGACCATGCTGATATTACTTTAGGCGAATTACAGTGCTGAGTTCAATGTTACTACACCCTGAGGCACTTTATTTCATCTATGTGCTGATTGGGAGATGGAATTACGTGAGAAGGGGAAAGACGAGTTCGATAAATGAGAGGGATGATGGGCTTTGATACTTGCCAGAGCGAACGATCGGCAGCTGTATGTTAAACGCAATATATGTTTTATTGATCCAGCAAACCAGATTTGTCTGGTTATAGAGCTTTAGCCCTTGCAACCAGTATAAGGATATCAATAGCCTGCACGTGCCAAAAATGTTGATTGTTCAATCAGGAAAGCCCGTTATAAGAGCTCATGTAGCTCTATCCTAGTCTTCTAGAAGAGATCTAAGTTAAAAAACCATGTGATATACTGCTTCTTGATATATGCTCCTGCTCCGTTGTGGCTGTGAGTTCGCACTGGCTTTGTTGATTCTTGTGCCAAGCCTCCTGCTTGACGACGGAATTACGGGTGATGAAAGCTTAACCCGAAGTCCATTCTGCCGAGGTACCTGCCGATTCTCAACTCGACGTATCGAATGTCCTACTTGCACTTTCTCCGGGGACGGTAGTATTTACTCTAGCGCGACTAGCTTCCCGCTTTGGTACGTCACAAAGTTTGACAAATTCGTTATTATTCCCAAGCATATTCTACAAGATGAACGTCACGTTTCGTTTGCGGCATGGACTCCGGATTAAGCATACTCGTCTCAAGCGACTATTTCGGCCAATAACTACTGAGTGCAATCAGTACCATCTGCCGGTGTATTACCCACAAGAAAATGTCGAGAACCTCGAGGCCTATCGTCCAGGTGGCTATCATCCAGTTGTTCTCGGCGACAAGTACAGTCAGAATCGATATCGCATATTGCACAAGCTCGGGTATGGCTCCTGTTCGACGGTGTGGCTGGCTAGAGATTGCATCGAAAACAGAAATGTCTCGATAAAGTTTCTCACAGCGAACGCTTCCAAGTCGAGCAAGGAAGTACAGATGCTTGGCCGTGTCAGTCAGAATAGCCCACTGGACCCAGATCACAGCTTTGTTTCCCCTCTTCTCAATGAGTTTACGATCACTGGACCAAACGGCCAGCATAAATGCCTTATCTCCAGCATACTCGGTCCAAACTTGTCAGATCTGAAGCAGACTTTCGTGTGTGATCTCTTACCGCTGCACATCGCAAGACGAGCAACAGCTCAGCTTGCATCCGCCTTGGCACAAATACATTCATGCGGTATGATCCATGGAGGTAAGTGCCGCTTGCATAATCGAATCTGCAAATAATAATCTTTGACTGGTCTTTAGACATTCACCTCAAGAATCTTGCATGGAAAAGCCAGGACATTGACTCTTGGTCAATTCACCGAGTCATCGAAAGCTTAGGACCAGCGATCACAGAAGCAGTAAGCCGCCTTGATGGCGAGCCGTCGGGATCAGAGGCCCCGCCATATGTTGTAGTGCCACTCAACCTTCGAACGGTAGGAGGATTATACCAAGGCAGACTCTCGATACTCGATTTTGGCGAAGCTTCATTTACAACAGAACCACGGCCTCGATGGAATACACCAATGACCTCGCAGGCACCAGAAGCTCTTCTCGGTGAATCCGCCGGACAGCCAGCAGACATCTGGGCCTTTGCATGCGCAGTCTTTGAGCTATTCAATAACGAGCAACTCTTCGAGATGTATATGCCTAATGCTGATGATATTCTTTTTGCGATTGTCGATACGCTGGGGCGTCTACCAGATCATTGGTGGGCGAAGTGGGAATTCAGATGGGAATTTTACGAGGAAGACGGGACTAAAAAGCTCGAAGGTCTCTCTGAGGAATACCGAGAGAATAGGACGCTGGCGGTGAGATTACGTCGAATGAGATCGAGTCCGCTGCTGGAGCAGCTTAGTAAAGAGGATGTTAAGGGGTTGCAAAAGCTCTTAGAGAGGTGTTTTAGGTACGATCCGAAAGAGAGAATCACTGCCCGGCAGATACTCGATCTTGATTGGATTAAGAAATTGAAGCAAAATTATTGAGCATTTCAATATCAATGACGTTATTGCCAAAGGTCTTTCTTAGTGTCCACATCGGGCGATTTCTGCGGAATGATGCAGGCTCGCGCGCGGAGACTAGTTTTTCTTACGATTAGATTTTTGAAAAAAGAATGAATACAGGTTGTGTCCGGAAAGGTTCTGATCGCTCACCGTGATTCGTGAGGCTAAGGCAACTTTTGAAGCCTTCCAAGCGCAGGCATGGCCTCTTCAGATGATCGAATTGCTGAAGGTATTCGGTGAGATGATTAGCCGTCTATTTCTGACCTTAAGGGGGGTTTTTTTATTTGGCGGGCTGAAATATCTTGTATTGCAGGTTCTTTCAAGGCGATTTTTTCTGCACCAGAGGATAGATCGAAACTAGAGTAGGTAAGCATCCCGATCGTTGGGGTGTAATACGTACGATACCATCTTGGACGGGAATTATTGTGATAGAATCCGCCGGTAGGCCAAGGCACAAGCCTTCTACGACAAAGCTACTAAGCTCTCGATGCATGCTACTCCAGGATCGGCAAGTGGCTAAATACTGGTACGTAAAAACAATCCTCGGGGTAGCTGTGGCGTGCATGTTGGAGCGGTGAAGCTATTTCTTACCTTGCTGCTGAAAATAATGCGGCCGTTGTATCTCCGTGAAGATAATAGTCTTACGGACGTGATGGTGGGATGGTTGCAGATTGGGAGCTGGGCCCTCTGACAGACTCATCATGTGGTCTTACGGGACAACGCATGGGATTTCGGGTTAGATTATAGCTCATGTGGGTGGATGCGTTGTTCACGTCACCATTCCGTTGGGTCAGCCAAAGTATTTCGGATGACATGGTCAATATCGAGTTTTGGACTGGATGCCACACTGCTATCTCATCGGCAGTGGTCCCCTTCCTTGGATTTCGTGCGGTCAGCCGAATGGGTAACGCTACTCTGGGTTTTACCTATCATATGTTAACCAGCTGCCAGCTACATCTTGACACACCCCTTGATCGGTTACATTCTAATTGGCGGATAAGTGTACGGTCTCAATGATCGTCCTCCCTTGGAATTAAATCGGGCTCGAGGGACTCGGATAACGCATTTCCCTTCCTAGATTTACTCAGCAGATGGATCGATCGGCTTTCAGCCATATTTCGTCTTGCCCCTACATGCTTTCTCATGCGAGTATATAGTCTGATCCCGTGCGTTCGGTACTCCGGTTTTCCTCTCTCCGTGATGATTTCCTGAATTGAGTTTCTACAACAAGTCCGTACGCAATGTCCCTTATAATTGACGGTCGTACTCTGGCAGTTCCACTGCACCAGAAGGGCGGTCACTTCGACGAGAGGGCCGCTAAAAATGCATTGAGTATTGATCGACGGACTTGCAAACGCGAAGTACCAATGGAGTTACTGGTTCTTGGTATATTGGTTTAGCCGATCCTGCCTGGTGACGATTCTTCCAACGAGCACCAGAGACTGATGAGGTGCCTAGGTTTGTCACGCACAGGAACATCGTCGATCCGCCACGCTCTATTTCAGCTCGGCTACTTTGATGTCTATCATGGGGTCTCGCCGTGGAATGAGAATCCACCAGACGCGGAGCTCTGGCTTGAGGCCTTCAAAGGCAAGTTCGAGGGGGGGAGGAAATTTGGAAGGAGCGATTGGGATTGTCTGCTCGGACACTGCATGGTCAGTCAGGCACACCCATTCCCATCTTTTCACTCTAACCAAGGCCGCCATCCAATATAGGCTGTAACGGGCACTCCATGCTCCATCTTTGCGAGCGAGCTCATTGCAGCCTACCCTGAAGCCAAGGTGGTTTTGACCCGCCGAGAGAGCCCGGAAGCGTGGAAAGAGTCAACGGAAGCGACAATACTCCCCATGACTCGTCGATTGCTACGCTGCTCCACTTTCAAGAGTCTCTACACTCGATTCATTCCTGCGAGTCCGCTTGAGCGCTATGCGGACAAGGTGGTGAAGTACACGCGCATACTAGACATCCCATGGGACTATGAACGCATCTACTTGGATCATCAGGACCGCATCAGCCACTTGGTAGCCCCTGAGAAGCTCCTATTCTTTAATGTCAAAGATGGTTGGAAGCCACTTTGCGACTTCTTGGGGAAGGAAGTACCCTTGCAGGCGTTCCCGCGGATGAATGATAGCGACACCTATAATCATGCCGTTTCGACCTCCGGAAAAAGACTCACATCGCCATCTTTGAAAGAATCTTTATGGAGTCCCGTGTTTGCATCTGTCTTGCTGACGGTGGCGGTGGTCGCACTTTACCAAATATTGATCATGGAGGTGTAGAGAGCTGAACTCGTCCAAGACTCATCGCAGATTTCCATCGCAGATCTCCATCGCACCGTTTTCCTTGAGACTGCGTGCCAAGGGACTAGAAAATAAGCTAGCTTGCTCACATTCAACGAGAATCTCCGAGCATAATCAGTCCAAATATTTGCTAATATGTTCCCGCGGCCCGTACCATCGCACTAGACAATTTGCTGCAGTAGTCTAACTTTGCTAGCCTGCTCACACATGACGAAAATCTCCGAGGATCTCCAGTCCAGATCTCCGTTAATGTATTCCCGCGGCCCGTACCATCACACCATTCAACTTTGCTAGCGTGCAATGAGCGTCAGAAAAAAAGGTATGAAGATGCGGTATGTGCCACATCAGAAGCAACTCAACATTATATTTGAAGGAGTCTAGCCATTCCGAAGCCTGACTGGGTCGCTACTAGCTCGAGCACATCAGGTGGACTAGGTAAAACCAACATAGACAATATCCATCTCAAGTGGTGTGTTAGGTCATCATACTATGAGAATGCACTTGATGACGCACCAACCAACACTCGCTTCAGTTGACAAGATGATGAGATCTGGCAGCGGAAACGCTCGGTGGTCGGCCAAGGCCAGTAACGCAGCGCTGCAAACATTATACCGAGGCGGGATCTGATCAGACACTCGATTGAGCGGATATCAAAAGGGAGCAGGCTCGAGAAAAAGAAGAAGAAAGAAAAAATGTTATATATAGACCCCAGTCGGTCTCCCCTTGTAAGAAATCTCTCAACCCACGTTTATTGTTTCGCTTCGAATAGAAATTTACTGTCCAGAGACATTACTACTACAACTCCATTACCTGATTTACCTCTGTCCACCCGGCATCTTTGTCTCTCTTCCAAAGGAAAGAGCCAAACACAAGCACTTCAGCATGAAGACATTCACCAACGTATACTTCCTCCCTCCTCTACCCTCTACACCTGCCCTTCCCAGCCCCACCCATCTCTTCATCACTTTCTCCTCCCATCGAAACTCCTCGAGTAATCATCCAACTAATTCACACCCTCGATTCCCATCAAACAGATCCTTTCATTCCTCCTCCTCCTCCTCACCTCCACTACCACCACCACCGTCAGCGCCTCTGCCATCCCCGCGGACCTCATAGCAAGAGCCGCCACCGCGACCGGCTACATAATCTCCTACACCGTCGCGGACTGCGCCAAAGCCGCCCCCGTCGGCCCCGTCTCCCTCTCCCAGAGCACAGTCCTCCCGCTAAACACCTGCGTCAAGATCCCAGGTAACCCGACCGCGTTCCTCAGTTTCGCAGGCGGAGTCACGGTGGCGTGTCCGAAGGGGAAAGTTGCCGTACGTCAAATACTCACCTCCTCTTTTTTTTCCCCAAAACCGTTCCCCCCCCC
>KE546977.1:44454-59321 GCA_000442125.1 Opeltia flavorubescens
GTTGCTGCGGGGCCACTGCCGGCGAATGGGGCGGTGGGGGCGTGCAAGGAGATCGTGTTGGGGGGCAGCGCGAAGTTTACTTGTGTTTAGAACTTTATGTTAGAGGAGATTCTGGCTGGGAGAGGCTGGTTGGAGGGAGGGAGAGCGAGGGAAGGAAGCTGGCGGGGAGAAGGAAAGGATAAGGAGACGGAGGAGAAGATTTTTTTTGCGTTGTTGTTTTTCTGGAAGCTTGACGCCTTGGAGCGAGGGGGACCATGTTAATAGCAAGGGGATGCTTATTTTCTGATCTCTATTTTGTTCGTCTGTCTACAAAGTCACGAAGGAGAGGTCGGAGAAAGCGAAGAACCGTTTCGCCTATATTCTTTCCTTGTTCTTCCTGCATTATACCTTTTTCGCTTCCATATGACCACTTCCCCACGACCAGCATTTCCACGTCCGCCTGATGCTTTAGCCCCCGTATCGCGGAATAGGGCGCGCCCTAATACTGTTCCGGGGCTTGGAGGGTAGCAAAAAAAGTGAATCAAGGGCCCCGCCTTGGCATACGAACACCACAGTCATCGCTTAATAAACAATCCATGAAATCCCTCGACTACCTAGATAAAACTGGATAATTCCTGGATGACTAGTATCATAGTTACTATCTAAGCTACGTGCGTAACATTTTGTACGAGATTTGGCGACTTGTGGCCGAAAATTAAGGTGTCGCATTCGCCTTGATTCACTTTTTTTGCTACCCGAGGGCGGGGTAAAGACAATATTAGTAACAACCTTGCTGTCAGGACTGCTACGGCGCGAATATCGCCCGTAACGTACTCCCTTTTACCTACTTTTACAGCACGCTACAACGACAGAGCTAGTCGTAAAGCTGATAAGGCCCAGTGCTGTAGAGGAATCGTACTTCAGTACAATACGGAGCTCAGAAGGTAGGATAAGCACAGAAGCTAGGATCGAGATTTGGCCGATAGAGTTAGCGTTGGCGTTACTAGCCCAAATCAGAGTAATAGCCGTCACTAAAAGCGTGGACTGCTGGCAGTGTAAGGTAGGCGTATTGTGATTTATAGTGTTAGGACTCAGCCCCGCCAATTTAAGCGAAGAGGGAGGGGGGGGGGCGGGGGCAGGTAAACTAATTTCAAGAAGAAAGAAGCCTAGGCTAGCACTCCAAACCTAAGCCTTCTTTACTTATCCATCGCCTTCCTTACTTTATATTTTGGATGACACGTGCTAAGATGTCTACAACATCACCAAGCGCATTTTCTCGCGCAGCAATCATCACCGCGATCAAAGAATTCTACTCTATTCTAATCACCCTCCCTTACATCCCTCCAAGCGCTCTCGTCTTTCCACCGGAGGAAGGATGGGATGGCGTCAACTCCTCCGAACTCAAGGCAAGAGGCAAGACGGACGAAGTCGTCGAGCTGCTTCGGCATCTGCCGTATCTAAAAAGCACTGAGGCCCGCAAGCGCTGGATGATCGGTCCGGACACTGTTGAAATCGCGTATTGCGATGGTGAGCTTTATGATAGTGTTTTGGATGGAATACAGCCGGTGCCGGGACATTGCATCTGGCTTAGTGATCTTGAGTCGAGGGATGGGACTGCACTGTTGTTGGATACGCATGCAGGTGGGTTTTTCTATATCGAAACTAGATTAAGCCTTCTTCTTACAACTTTAACATTTACACCGATACCTCGAAGATTGACTCATATGTGCATAGGAACAATCACCGAATGGACTTCTCTAGGTCACAGAATCATCGTCGACTACGAAGAATACGAGAAGATTCCTTTACCCGATAAATGGATGGCTCACGCAACGATGGATGCAATCGAGTTCTTCAAGCTGTGGAAGAGAAAGTTTGAGAGGCTCCTCTGGATGCCTATTTACAATCCACGTGGACGAGCAGGTACCGCCGAGTGGTATATCATTGCTGAGACAACAGATGACGAGGCTGATATGCTGGAGTCGGATGATGACTTTGAGCCTGATAGCGAGTCTGAGGAGGACTCTGAAGATGGGTTCAGCTTAACTAGCGGTGAGGAATATCAAGTCGAAGACGATGAGGAGCTATCAGACGAGGAGATCAACAATCTTGTAAAGGATGCTCACATCGATGAAAATCATCCACGGGTCTGGGCGGCGGACGAGCCACAATCTTTAGGTCCTACAACCATTGAAGAGGTGCCAGAGTCCTCCCAACCTGTAGCAGCTAACCAACTCCACATCGACTTAAGTACCCTCCCCCGCAAAACAAGGGTAAGTTCTCTTTTCCCTCGAAACGACAACTATCTCCTAGAACTATGGGCGTTGCTCGACTAAATTTACCTGATATAATAGGAAGTATACCAAATCTACACTTCCGCAGGTTGGCCATCCAACTTCGACCGAGAGGGCTGCAAGGCCCAGCTTGCTGTATTCCTGGAACGTGAAGAGGGCGCATCAAGTCAATTACACCATCCTTTGTCAGAAGAGGAGGCGATTGCGATGCGGCAACGGATGATCGAAAAGCACCAAGGGAAACTGCGGCGCAAGCAAAAGGCGCAGGATCTGAATAGGTGATGGCATTAAGTACTACGCTGGCTTTATGACTAGTGTACATTCATCCTCCGTCCACATCATAATTTTTAGGGTTATCCGGGTTTTCCAGTGGGTTTCACGATCGACTCAAAAGCTCCCTGAACACTCCCCCCAACCATAGCCGCCGCTGACGTCGCAAGAAATCCACTACCATCCGTCGCCGTTGGTTCCGCTTCATTCGGCATCGGTGAGGACGATATACTCGACGGGACCGACGCTACTGGCAAAATCTTCACCTGTTTCAGCCTATCAAGGCACTCTTCATCCTCGCAATCATGCAACAACATCTGGCCAAATTCCTTGCCCGTGAGTTTCTTCGTGCTATTCCCCTCGTCTAGGATCAGATCCATGTTTATCGCGTCGAGAGATCGCTTGTTCCATCCCGCTTGCGGAGGGTTATTCTGTGTCAATGCCGCGGGTGGAGGAATCCTATAAGACGCTAGGGCTGTTTGATGCCTTTGAGCGTTCGCAGGGGCGTAATACCAAGGATCACTATTCAGCAAGGCAAAGCCAGGATCATTGATGAGAGTTCTTGGCCAGCACGGGTTCGCCGTCAACCCGAAATCCGGCTGGTTGGGATACGCGTCGAATCGAATGTGTAAGGCAGCGAGCGTCGAGGTTACATCAGCTGTATACAACCTGGTGTCACGATCAGGGCCGTGAATGAGGCGGTCGAATTGGACATTATTCGTCTCAGAAGGGGGCTTGCCCCTGCCGTCGTAGTGACAGAATTGCCTGTTGAATAATGCTGCGCCAGCAGCCCTGTTTTGTGCCCCGGGGAGTAATCGCACGTATGCGTCGTCGTATTTCTCGTTGTACCAGAAAGCGATGGGAGGATATTCGTCCCTTTGGCAGTTCAAATTAGGGGCCTGCATGTAGCCATGCCACCTGTGATCGGTCAATTTGAGAAGAACAACGAATTAGGGAAAGACATATTGCCCACCAAGCATCGTTATGTTGTGCAGCCCAGTCTGCGGTGACTTGCTCGCCCACTCCACCTCCTCGGGCATTGCCTCCGACGTCTGTCGGACAAGTGAGAGGATTGTAGCCGAACTCACCCGGGCCAATTAAAGGCTGCTCGCGTTCGATGACCGAGGAGTAATGTTGACACACTTGAGGCCATACCGCTCCATTGCAGCCTCTCGTGGTACCTGGGTCTAGGTGCGGCCACAGTCAGACTGGCATTTTTCAAAGCACGAGTGTAAGGTTATGTACTCACGGACTGTACGTATCGGTTGCTTGGCGGATGTCACCGGAAATGCTCGCCTACAATTGGGAACACGCTTGTTGCATGCAGAACTCGTCGACTCTGGCTTATGGCTTGAGCTGGGAGGTCGGGTAGTCGGTAATTTACTGGATTTGTCTGGGTATCACTGTTAATAGAACCCAGCTTCGTACACTTTGATCACTCACCCATTGACAGAGTATGTTTTTTGCCGAATACTTTGAATTCTGCTTTCCCTTCCTTCTCGATACCCTTGACGCAACCTTGAATAAGCGCCGGGGTTGCAGCGATTTCTGCAATATCAAGGATCTCCCCTAGGAAAAAATTATGATCAGGTAATTTATGGCAGAAACAGCTTCAATCTAAAATCTTACCAACGATCGGAATCAAATCTTCTGCCAGCTCCAGTGGTGCGAGTAGGGCAGGCACGGCTATGCGACAGAAAGCTTTTGCAGCTATATCCAACGCTGCCTGCTCTGCTGCGGCTTCGGCAGCATCTTTGGCCGCATCTGCCGCTTGCTTCTCGAGCTGGGCCTTCGAAGGAGGTGGTTTGAATCCAGCGCAGCAGTAGGATTGCAGACCACCGTTGCAGGATTGACTCTATAGGAGCAATGTCAGCCCGATCATCATGAATACCATCCAGATCGATGGCCTCTTCATGCTTTCAGCAACTACCTTTTTATTATCTTGAACGCTTGTATCCGTCAAGACTTCTGTCTCGCCTAGATGAAGATGAGCAAAATCGTCATCCAGGATGGTTTATGATCTAACCTTGCGCGCAACCTTGGATGCACGACATCCCTTTACCTCGGTATCCGCGCCACTGGCACTTTCCCATCGTTGTGCCATCGTTGCAGCAGACACTTCGTTTCTGGCCCTTAGGACATCGATCACTATAGACAAGGGTCAGATATAACTCTCATGCAAGATTAGAGCTCAGGAACCCTACCTAGTTGATATCTGTCCTGGTTGACCAAATACTTCGGAGACTTTGTTTGTTCCTTTCTTGCACTTGGCATTACAATCAGTCGTGTAGCAGCTAAGAGACGCGGCCTGGTTGTCGGACATCTGCTGTGCGTCTGCCTGTTGAGTTGGACTAACGTCGGGGTTGGAGCCAAGACCATTGGATTGGCTTTGATCTTTCTGGTCGATAGCCCAGACCATAAGGCCACCGAGACAGCGTTGACTCGCAAAGTCCTATTTCGGAGCACGCGTTAAAATACGAAAGTATCGACAGAATAGGGTTGTCGAAGACAGATCTTGCTCACCTTCTTTTGCTGGAAGGTATCAGCATCATCATACGATACCCATTGATTGCTATCCCAAGTAATCCATTTCACGCCAGCCTTGTGGTCCCAAGTGGGTGTCAGACTGTTCTTGGTAATGATATCTTGGATCTCTTGGTCGTCGAGAATGCCAGAGGTATCGGAGCAAGGTCCAGGGTTTGCGCCTCCGGAGAATTGGCAGGCGCCATTGGGGGKGTTGCATGATGGCGATGTCAAGGTAAAGGACCGACCGTACTGGATCATTGGTTAGCTACAGTTGCTATTTCATTCATCTTCATTCCTCGAGCTCGCGACGTACCCATCCTAGACCAAGAACAACTTTGTCAGCCTGAACACCAGCACGCCAGAGAAGGTCGAGTCCCAGATCAATTTCCGTGAGATTTGTGTGAGGGGCTAGGTTCGGACCAAGGAAGCGCGACTGAGCATCCCATACGCCGTGCAGATCCTACATGCAATCAGTACGAGTAGTGCTCTCTTGATACAAGATAACTCACATAAGTCATGAAATTGAACCAATCAACCGAATCTTGAAGAGATTTCACGTCGAAGTGCTGCAAGTACCAATAGCTCGTTGGCAGCGTGATGGTCAGTCCTTTGCCACCCAGAGCAGCTTTCAGCTCTTTGGCCAGCAATACATAGTTCGCAGTATCGGCTTCCTGGCCACCGCGATCATCTGCTTGCGGATACTCCCAGTCGAGATCAATACCTGCCTATATCAGCGAGGAGACTCTGAGAAAGTCTTTGTGCTAAATACCATCAAAGCCATATTGATTCATGAACTTGAGGAGGCCGCTGATAAAGGTTTGTCTATTTCCGGATGACGAAGTCATCTTGCTGAAAGCCTGTTGGGTTGGACCAGGGTCTGTGAATGACCATCCGCCAACGGAGATCCAAGTCTGAAGCCCATTGTACTTGTTCTTGAGCGCAGTGAATCGGCTATATAGACCTGCTGAGTTCGAATCCATGGGTGCGATTTGGAAACTACCAGGGTCGAAGAACGCGAAAGCGAAGTTGACATGGGAATAACCCGAGAGATTGAGCTCCTCGGGGGTCACTGACTGACACTTGCGAGTGGCAGACCAAGACTCGTAGTATCTGTCAACTGTCAGTCGCCTCAATCAATTCGTTCAGGACGGTTTTGCTTGCCCGATGGTACGTTTGCCAACCTTGGACCCTCCGCAAGACGGACGTGGAGGGTCACCACAACCGCCGAAGCCTGACTGACAGCCTTTGTCGCAAAAGTCGGGAGTACTTCCACAGAAGCTGAAGGCCGTGACTTAGACTTGAGGTACCTCAAGATTAGGGAGAAGGACTCACCCAAATTGCGAACAGCAAACATTCAGAGGACAATTTTGCTTGCCGGGTTTGCCATACTGGCCACACTCTGCCTTGGCATCGCAATTGGAGGTACATCCGCTACCACATTCTGCTGGAGAATAACCACAAAGCTTGTTGGAGCCACAGCAAGCTCCATTCTCACAAGGTATATCAGCGGTACATGTTCCAATGGGCAACCCTCTCTTATTCAATGCGTTTCTCGTCGAGAGTGAATTCTCCGATCGTGGAGGTAATACATGAGCACTGATGGTCGACACAAGAAATAAGAAGACGCTCAATAATGGTATCAACATCTCGACAGCGAGCGCAAAGCGAACGAACGACAAAGATGGGAGAAGCTTGAAGCATACGAGACAAAATGAAAGGACTCTGTCAGCATCATATCACAGCCAAGACGTAAGAAAATAAAACGCCCAGAGATGCAAAGTGGCGGCATCCTCCAAGAAGCCCACTGATCAGCATGCATCCACGTGGTACCGCACTGCCGGGCTCCACGAATGAGCTGAACGCGTTTCTGGGCTTGGGCGCCCGGCAGTGAGTCGCTGACAGCTGCAAGTTCAAGGGGTCAAGAGAACAAACCGCCTCATCCGAAGCCTTGAGAAGGATTTCCATCATTTCCCATGTGGCAAATATCGCACGGTGAGATGCACGACAGAGTGCCCATTCCAGCCATTTCGTCACGTCGTGGCCTAGCTTTTCAGAATAAGGAGTAACCTTGCGACAGAACGCACGGGGATCAGGCTAAAAACGGACAAAAGCTTATCACCACTACCATCCTAAAGGAACATCGAAATCTCATTTTGTTTCGTGTGATCAAGCTTTATCCAAGCTTTACCCAAGCTTTCGGATGCGGAGGGAAGAACCCCCACTACAGGCAGTTAAGCTCAGCCGCACGCTAATGCACGGGATATTTGTTGAAGGATGGATCCTGATGTCGATCCTTCCGAGGCTCATAGGAAACCTCCAGCTGATCGCTTTTGAGGTTGCCGGCAGTTCCTTTTGTGCTTACACCGCTGATCCTAATGTGCGGTTTCTATGGAAATTACACCACCTTCACGATCCCTATCTTGACAAAATGGAATCCTCTGAGTACGATGACCGTGTATCCGAGCTGAGGATCCATTTTCAGCAAATGAAGAAGGATGCAAGTCTTGTGATGCATCGGCCTCGTACTCCCCGATGGCTATGTGGTCATCGGGGACGTGCTCCAATCTCACGCCCACATTATCAACTCATCCATTGATTTTTCTTGTATCGAGACTTTTCTTGCTTGCTGATGCCTGCTTCTACTTTTCTCTGATCCTGTCCTGGTGTTTCTCTTTGTCGATATTGACAAGGACGAACAAGATGTCATTCTTTTGGATCATAGCGATTACAATGGCTGCTATAGTCACACCTGCGTACAGCCAGTTCAATATGTGGCCTGCAGTCGATTCAGTGCAGCTGGCGTCGAGCTTGGGCTTTTCAGTTGACTGTCTAAATGCCATGTATGAAAGCCACGGTTTTGAGAACATACATTTACAGCTCACATGTGAACCAGGAACACCACTGTAACTTGCGATCCAGATCTCTTCCGCATGACCGGCCAAGTAGATCTGTATTATTGGGAACAAGATAACCTTACCAACCTCTGCACCGATTCATGTATCAACTCAGCCAGCGACTGGCTACAAGGTGTCTACGATACTTGTAGCGGACAGACCATGAACATTGCCAGCAAGATGGTCCCAACAGAGTCGGTTGCTATCCGATATGGAGATGGTATCGGCCTCGCCTGTCTTACGGACATGTATGACACTCATCGTCGTATTCGAGTATTCGCGCTGATAAACATCCAGTCAATTGTCCATTGACCTAAACTATAACGTGACCGTAGATGATGAGCCTACTGAAACTGATATGCCAGCCTCGATGACGGAAACGATAACTACTCCACCAGCCGCAGCTACTAGCTCGACTGGCGATGTTCCATTCTTTGACAAAAACTCGACATTCAATTACTGCTTCCTAGAAGCACAGAATTGGGTCGGCATTGACATTGATCTACCTGATTGCACCTCGGATCCGAGCAATTTTCTGTGCACCAATCCCGACGAAGCAAACCGTATGGTAAGTCCAAGGACCTATACATTACCTGCTCCACCTTACATGCATCTAATATTGTCTGATAGGCAAACTTATACAACGACACTATTGTGAGTCTCAGCCCTGCATACCGAGCTTTCCGATATACACTTACATCTTTTCAGCTGTGCAGCAAATGCTTCCTGAGCATCATGTGGTGGCGCATCAATTCCCCTTTTCTTCCAGATACGGACGAGTCAGATGATCTCATCGCACAATTCCAGGATATCACTGATGTTTGCAATCGAACCTTGCCTTTGACTGTTATCCGCGCCCCCCCAAGTTATCCTGCAGCACCTCCTCCTGTCACGCTTCCTCCAGGCACAGATCCCAACGAGAACTCAACGAATACGTCCGGCGCAACTTGTGTAGGCCAAACAATCTCGAGTGGAAATACCAAGCGGGATGAAGCCCAAGTGGAGAGGCGCGACAATGAGATGGTGGAACTTGAGGAAGATTACAGCGGTTACGCAAGAGTCAAACGCGCTGCAGCTGGTGCTTGCGATTCTCTCTCCCAGACCTATGGAGTGACTACCGGTGATCTTCAATCAGCAAGTGGAACTGACGATTGTTCTTTCACCGCCTCGTCCATCTGCGTACCGCTCAAATGTGAAGTTACGCAAGTTGGCGATAATCAGTCATGGTGAGAGCTATGCTCCCAAGCTTCGAGGAGCTCTGCATACTGATGCTTGTGCAGTGATACAATCATAGCTTCCTTATCTACAGCAAACCTCAACGTCACAACTTCTCTCTTCCTCCAATGGAACCCCAATATTATTGGACTTTGCGATAGCCTTGCAGTAGGCCAGTACATCTGCACTGGGTAAGACCTTCCCCCTCCCACAGTCATTCATCAACGTCTAATACACAATACCCAGTCCTCCTGGAGGCGGCTACACCCTCCCACCCCCCATAAGCGGCACCGACACCACAACCGGCGGCCAAGTCCGCGGCGGACAAGGAACCGGCACCAACCCCGACGGCCCCAACGGCCCCGCCGGCCCCTCCGCAAACAGCACCACCAGCGCCCCCACCCAAGCCAACATAACCCAAGCATGCAACGCATACGCCTACGCCAGCGCGGGAGATACATGCTACGACCTCTCCCAACGCTTCCACATCACCCTCGCAGAACTCACGACCTGGAACCCCGTGCTCGGGTTTCCGGATGGGCATAATTGCTCCACGCAGTTCTGGTCGGGGTATGATTACTGCGTTGGTGTGCCGGGGAATGAGCCTACTTCCACTACCAGTATATCAAGTAGCAAGACAAGCAGTCTTCCAGGCCCGACGCAGAGTGGGATAGCACCTCAGTGCAACTTGTACGCTGTAGCGCAGGCGGGGGATTATTGCTATAAATTCGCGGCAGATAATCATATCACTACTGAGCAATTGTATAGCTGGAACGCGATTTTGGGACCTAATGGTGCGGATTGCTCGACGGAGTTTCAGGCTGGGTATGAGTATTGCGTAAGCGTTTTTCTCTTTCCTTCAGATCCTTTCAGATGATTGCAATGCAGGAGTATACTGATACCAAATTTTGTGTAAATAGGTTGGTGTCTCCACAGGCGCTACTACTACATCCACAACAACATCGGCACCGATACCGACACAAAGCGGTCTTGCTCAAAACTGCAACCACATCGCAGCAGCTAAAGCGGGGGATGGTTGTTATTCTTTTGCGCAGGAATACTGTGAGTTCTCTGTTGATTTCTTTTCCTCCTTGGGCATAAGTCAGGATCTTCGTATGACTGATATTCTCGTTACTTTTGTAGCTATTACGACAGCGCAATTATATACCTGGAATCCCGTCCTAGGTTCGAACGGGGAGAACTGCGACACGCAATTTTGGGCTGGGGAGGGGTATTGTGTGGGTGTGAACGGCTGATTTGAAGCGTGTGTTGACTGAGAAGGTCAAAAGTATTCTCAGAAAATGTCAGTGTATAGTCTATAATACATGCAATGTATCAGGCCTTTCGGAAAGTATATCAAATATCCAGTATCCATCCATTGCCATAAGTGTGAGATGGCATGATTATGTCGCGGCGTCGTTGGCTTTTTCTTGCAGATCGGTGAGTTACTGTTTCACCTCAAGGATTTTCTAGCCACCGGTTGGACAGATGATGTATGCATATGCTATTTCGTCCAGTCGGTTTTCAATTACCCCCTATATCACCGATCGACATATCATGAACTTCTCAGGCAAACTGAGTATTTAGACGTCAACATGTATGTTGAACATAGTAAATGAATCTCTTGCTGGATATTTCACATTGTATGCAAAGAAAAAATCTTAATTATTGTTTGTGCTTCAAAATCAACAATGACGTAATGCCCGCGCACGCGTCAAACGCCAAGTCCAAGTAAGTCTAATCAATTTACATTGATCGTTGTTTACCACGTAAAACTCTTAAATCTTCAATATTCTGGCCTGTCAAAGCTCTTAGATGCCATAGCTGGCCACGTTGTACTATCACAATGGGTACTCGAGGTATACGAGTCATCAAGTTCCGTGGCAGATACTGGGTGTTCTGGAACCAATATGATAGCTATCTTGAGGGGTTGGGCGATTCGCTCGTCCAATCGATTCCTTCAGATCCAGATGAGTACCAAAAATGGCTTCAGTCTCAGCGAGCCGTGTTCGCGAAGTGGGATCATCTGCTACAGCAATTTCTATCTATTACCCAGGACCAGCTCCAGAGCATCAAATACGACAAAACACGCTTTGACTTCCTTGAAGAAGCCTTTGATGAGAGAATGCATATGATGCCCAATTACAACCCGAGATGGTCGATGTGGGACATAGAGTACACCTACATAATCAATCTTGATCTGGAGGTTTTTACTATCGACCATTCAGCTCACTTTCGCCTGGACAAAATACCAAAAGACGAATGGATGAGGACTCTTGACACGGACAACATCGCCTATGCATCCGATAGATGTTCTCGCCTCTTCGTCCACCCCCGACTTGCCCCCAGTGAATCATTGGCGGATCTGGTTGTGAAGAGTAAGGCATTTACTCCTGAGGATAAAACTTATTGGAATGCCTTGCCGAAGAGAAAGGTCTGGCCTATCATAGATGACGATCTGGTCATCTCCACCTCAGTCAAGATTCGCTTGAAATTATTCGATGTCTTTGCGAAAGCTCACTTTCAAGCTCTTGATGCCGATATGCTCTCTTGGAATGTCAACGATCTCCCTTTCCGCGAGGTTGTTTTCTTCATCCTCTGTCTTGCTGCCGGTGGAGCCCACATTGCCTTGGTAGACGAACGGAGGATACAGACAAGTTTCACCAGCGGGCCATCTTACTCCGCAATTTTGCCCGACGATAGCTCCAAAGAGAAGAATGAATTAGTCAGCGCACTTGGCGTCGGATTCCATATGGAAGACCAACCTGCCGGCTCCGCTCCAGCGTCCTCGAAATATTGGTTCGAAGGCGTATTGATCTGTCTCGTGCGTGAGCCTAGTCTCCGCCGAGCCCAAGGGGATGCCATTCGTTATGGGCGGGAGGTGTGCAAGCGGCTTTCATTCAATGCTATACTCATCTCAATCAGAAAAGTGGTGCTGCTCCGAGCTTTCCCAGACGGCAGTGTCGACTACTCAACCACCTTTCCACTGTTCAATGGAATTCTTTCTGGATTGAGTGCCCGTGATCGCTACAATCCTGACTGGCTTGATATGATGTGTGACGCAAAGTTGGCGAGAAGAGCGAAGAGGGCTGCCGATGAGAAGGCATACGAGGAGAGGAAGGCAGCAAGGGAAAGAGCGGCTGCAGCGAAGAAGGCTACTGAGGAAGAAGTACCCTTAGACAAAGTCAATGATGCATCACCAAAGGAGGAACACGATAATGGGAAGACAATGGATGAAGCTGTGGTCCCAGAGCTCATTGTTAGCGGTGACTGTACTACCGCCATCAAGGAAATTGATCTCGGTGAAAACCAGACTACTAACAACGACATGGAAAAGTCCCACAATAATACAAATCATCATGTGGAGACGGAGGAAGTCGATGGATTGAAAATCGAAGTACAGGCGGGGAAAGCAGATGCAAATACGGATACTCATGCAACAGAGGAACCCCAGGCCAGTACAGAGGCAATGAAGACAGATGAGGAAAGCAAAGATCATGCTGACCGAGGGAATTGTGCGGTGAGCAATCAAGAGCATGAAGGTGAGGACGATGTAGGACAAGAGACGAAAGACGGAGGAATAACAAAAAAGAACGAAGAAGAAAAGGAAAGAACAGGTAAAGACGCAGAGGAGGAAGCGAAGAAGGAAGAAGGAAAGCAGGAAAAGAAGGACGAAGCCGAGGAGGACAGCGATGACTGGACGACTAATGACACGTTCCTAGCTCTGGTACAAATGTTCGACGCTACAGTCCGCGAGAGACTGAAGCCTACAGATACAACCATTCAGAAGCTGCCAATCGAGATCCTAGAAAATATCATGGGCTTCATTTCTGACACGAAGACACACAACGCATGCGCCGAAGTTTCGAGAACATTCCGAGAGCTCTGCAACAAACGATCTTTCATCATGGACGGCGTTATCGTAGAAGACATTCCACAAAGCGAGAGAGCTGATACATCCTGCAACATCCCGCAAAGCAATTATCGCGCGGTCGAATTGAAGTCTGGCCGACAAATACACTTTGAAATCAAGGATCGTAAGGAGTGGGATCGAGACTCAAGATTCAGACTCGTGATTGGATCTGAGGAAAATCGCAAATTATTCTGCCCGGACTGTCCCTTAGTAATGAAAGGTCTTGACACCGAGACCCCTTCGACTTCCGACCCAGGTCCTCCTCCAACCCATCCCATCACCTCAACCAACAGCCAACCCGATTCAGAGGAACAAGAAGAAACCGCCTGGAGCAAAACCTTCCAACAGGAGAAAATCACAGCCGAAAGCTCCACCGAAGACCTCTGCCGCTTCTGGGAACTATTCCTCAAGAATCGATTTCCGGAAGAAGCAGGACGTACGATGGATATTCTCCGAGCGCCCAGAATCAAGGACTGGTTCGTACCGCCAAACACACGCACCTTTATGATTTCGACATCGGCATACTCCCACGAAGTATACCAGCATATGCTGTACATGCGCATAAAGCGCGAGAGCCGATATTGGACCACGGAGCTTTGGGACAGCATCATCGAAGAAACAAAGCAAGCACTTGATAGCATCGATGATAATCATCAGTTGACGAATGAGGGAATAGTGCAGAAGGTAGGGATGGGAAATCCGCTAGTCATGTTGGTCGTCGGGCGTGAGGTGAGGTTTTTTGAATGGCAGGAAGCGGCGACGGCAAATGAAGATACTAGCGGATCGTTGGAACCGCTACTCCCGGGGACATACTCCATTGCCAATGTAGAGCAGAGGGAGTCCATTGAACTAGTCTTGCGATTAGTTATGGCAAAATTAGGGGCAGCGAAATGGAAGAAAGAGCATCTTATTTCTCCTGGTGTGGCGCGGCTTCTAGTTGATAAGGGGCATAAGCTACCACCTGGTCAGATAGGCTACGCTGATTAGATATGAAGTTGAAGTTCTCAAGCTCTCAATAGAAACCAAAGACTTTGGGTGACGAAAAGTTAGATTGCACTTTTTTCCTCCGGATAAAGGATCAATGAAGATGAAGAAAGATCGTGGTGCCACCATCTACCTGCGTTGGTTTTTAAAATCTTGATGAACTCTGCAACTGCTTGATGTAGAAAAGAACCATCTATCTCTAGAGTCATAACATCAAGACATGAGTCAACAGAATCGTATCAAAGTCATCTGTCTTGCCAGAATAACCGTAATCCATACCGCTAACCATTGTATACTCCATATAGTATTAAACTTTCTCACGCACCGCTTCCAGTGAAGATAGGCTTTATACGTTGAGAAAGACTTATAGGAAGACTACGGAATGCAGCAACTTTCCACTTCTTTTCCATGTCTCATCACTACAGCATACTATCCGGCATAGACCCTCGTAAGATCCTCCATTGACATCGCCACCCGTAGTCTCAGAACTTAATCATCAAGTGATCGCAGCGGAAATCTCGAATGTTGATTGTTCCGTGTCAATTAAAGCCACATGCCCAATCTAGTATTCACACCAACCATTTTCATCTATGTAATCAAACTGCGTGCCCACATGCATTACTTTTCCCCTTTGCCTATCTCCCACTCCCCTCTAACGAAATCTCATCCCCCTTCCTCTGCAGCAGCCCCTGTCTCATTCCACCCATCCATAACCATCAACTCCCCCACCCCCTGCATCATCCCCACACTCCTCACCGTCCCCCCTCCTCTCCTTCCCCCCCTCCTCCCACC
>KE546977.1:59346-120854 GCA_000442125.1 Opeltia flavorubescens
ACCATCCCCCCTAACCAACTTCGCCACCACCCTCCCCTGCCTCCCCAACCCACTCCTCCCAACCTGCCTCCTCCCAATCAAACAAAGATTCACCAACCTCGTAGCCCCAAACGCAACATCACTCAGCCGAAAAACCTCCTTCGCATCCGGGTACAAAGGGTCCACATCTAGGGAAATCGCGCACTGCTGCTTCGGCTCCAGGTGGGGGAGCCAGTACAATTTGGGGAGGTATTCCGTGAAGTCTGTGGAGGGGAGACCGCGGCCCCATTCTTTGGGGGCGTTTTTGAGGGGGTCCCGGGCTGCGGAGCGCAGGGCGTAGGCGAGTTCTTGGCAGTGGTCGATGTTGGGGAGGGAGGTGCGGGAGGGAGGGGGGTAGCAGTCTAGTGCTGTGGTGGTGGGGAGGGGGAGGAGGAGGGTGGAGATGAGGAATAATACAGTGCGCAGTGGGAGGGACATTGATGGGAAGGGGAGGTTCTTTGTTGCCTGCTGGAGTGCAGGAATATCTCTTGTGTGTAACAAGGGAATGGGATTTGGAAGGGATAAGTGAAATACGATGAGAAGAGAAGAAATTGGATGTAAGCGATTGCGCGACCGCGGGAGAAGTCAGATGTGGGTTTGTAGTACAGTCCGATATTGGTTGGATGATACTACGGTATGCGCTTCAACCGACACACCCACACACACACTGCATACTGCATTGCATCGAGCGGCTCTCATCAGGCACCGCGGGATTTTGTTTGGATGATGAATGTTGACACTCCCCATTTCAATGTGGCTCCTGGATTCTTAAGAAGAATGAAAAAATTTCTCACGCTAGCTACGCTCACCTGTGCCACGCAATTGAGTTTCGCAATTTGTATTGTACCTTTTCATCATTGTTAGTTGGAAGGGAAGAAAGACACCTACGATCGATAGTTGGGTTACTGTTGTACATGGCTTAGGTGCGGTTCGGGTTACCTCGGTGTGGTAACAATTTGCCGGTCGATGATTATTGCCGATAATGAGATATAGCACATTGAGGAAGTAGAAATCTGAAATTTGAATTCACTGATACTGATTGTGACGCGAGATATAATAGGAGCCGCCTGCTGTTATAAGTTTCCAGTAACGTTGTATGCACTCAACGCTCTCCTCAACGAGGGTAATAGCTCCCTTTGTAACCCATCATGGCATTTGTCGGGATTCCTTACCTAGTGGCTCTCATCTCCCTCGACTTCATCCCGATACGGAGTGGACGTTGTCTGCTCACTAGCCCCAGCCTCACCTCCCGCACCTTCTTCTTCTCCACCACCAATCAATGCCTCCTCATCACCCTCCGCATGACCCTTCCCCTTCGCATGAGTATGTCCACACTCCGGACATCCCCTGCGCTTCGATCTTACATTCCTCGCGCCTTGAATATAGCATTTAATCGCCAAGATACCATGCACCAAACTACATCCCATCGATTAGCCTTCACCCTTCCATAATTCTCACTTCGCTGCACAAAAATAAGGAAGGGAAATGGCAACATACCACAAAACAATCCACACAGCCGAATTATACGCAATCAAGAGCATCTCTCCCAAAGCCAAATAATCCCCAACATCGACAAGCATAAACCGATTGGAGATAAACAAAGCCAGGAACGCCAGAAAGCCCAAGGTCTCGACAACGGCGATGGCCCAATTAGGAACCTGACGGCCCTGGAAGAGACGTCTGTCGTAGATGGTGAGGAGTTGCCATAGGAAGCCGACGATGACCTATGAGTGTTGTCAGCGTCGATCGGGGGTCTGAGATGGGCCCGCTAGCATCGATGATGCTAGTGCGTTTTGGACTGCGCAGCTAAGGTGTCGAGGACTTACGAGGGCCAAGGCAGTCCGGTGGATGTCGGCACCGGAATAATAGTGCCAGACGTCGTTCAGTACCAGATTGCCTAGTATGATACCAGCGATCGAGGTCAAGAAATACAACAGACGTAGACTGAAATATGGATGTTGTTCCGCTGTCTGCCACCATCCGCGCACACCGCTCTTGATCTCTCCAGTGCTGCCATCAGAGGCTTGGTCCGAAGCTGGTGATGATTTGCGGGAGCGCGGAGGAGGAGGCGGAAAATTGAAGGAGAGGTCGAAGTTGAGGCGGAAGGACATACTGGCAACAACGAATCAATTTATTGATCAAAAAACGGAAAATAATACTGAGATTGGAGGTGCGACGAAAGAAAAGTCTAGATGGAAAGGATTTGCCGGTCTTTTCGTTGTATATGTGGTGTTTGGGGCGCAGTCATGGGCCGCAGCAACATTTTCGGTCTATTTTGAGCGAATGGTGAAACATATCTTTCGCAAGAGCGACCGCGGCCTGCGGGAAGCCCTACATTTGATTGAGCAATGCCCTAGATAATGAGAAACAAAACGCCTGCACATTCGGTAGACCTAAGTTGAAAACCTTTGATGTTGATGACAATGTCCCGAACACGCGAAAGTTGTAATTTTCAAGCTTGTTTTGCAATGCGATGCGACAGTTGCCAGGCGGGACTAATAAACAGGCGGAACAGTAAATTTCATACCTTTTGTATGCTGAGCGAAGGGCCAATGATTCATGAATTACCTTCAGACCAAAAGCCGTGATGCGTTAGTAAGTTCTTCTCTCGTGGTAAGGAGCCGACAATCATATGATATTGAAATATCAGAGTAGAAGTAGCTGTTTCCGTCAATAATAGGTGTTTGAACAATGGTGGTGGTGTTGATGGTGAAGCCTTCTATAGGCGTGGCGCAGGCTGAGTATCGATCAACTGTTACCGAGGATCTTGATTGTCCTGTCTGACACTTCGCAGTGTATTCTAGTCTAACGAAGGTCTCGCGCTCAGCGATTCTAGCTAGGAATAATTAATTCGCGGCTTCCAACATTTAATTTTTCTGGTGGTACCATAGTATTAGAGAGATGCAGTCAGGCCGAGTCTAGTAGCAACCAATCGTCTGCATGAAATCATCCGTCCCAAACAGTCGAGATCCAGTGGGTAGTCCCGCTGAATTTCGCCGATCTGTCTTGTTTCGGTGGACTGAAAGTGAATTGAAGATAGAAGAGAGATGTAGGTCCGACACCGGGGGAAAGGCAAACGGGGTTTCAATTCCCACGGCCATAGCTGGGACAGGTATCCGATATCACATCTGATTGATATAAGCCTGCATCGTTCCGACCCCAAGCCCAGCAACAGCAACGAAGTACGCCGCGACAGCAAAAGCACCTTGTATATCGTGTTCCAAGATAGACCAGGTAGTTGCAAAGACTGTACCGCCCAGTATGGACATCATGAAAGCGAGCAGCCAGATTCTGGTCATGGCCCAACCCTCAACGAGATGTATGCCCCATCCGATGCTTGTCCCTTCCTGGGGGCAAATGGCGAGTCGCTGTTTACGTTTCTTGGGCGATCGCAGGAACGTGATGGGTCTTTCATTCGCATGATGGGGATGATAAAAGAGGTGAGTCATGAGGTTTTCTCCTATGGGTGGAATAAGTCCGCAGGGTTGGTAGACGTATTCTTGTTTCCGAGATTCGGGAGGCATGTCGGGTACCTTACGGACGTCGACGAGGTCTTGGGGGTGAAGTTCGAACTAGAATGATGTTGGTGTCGCGTGGGGAATAACTTTAGGAGACCGTCCACAAGATCGGTACTACTTACCTGGACGAATTGTATGCTTCGAACGACCTTGAGAGATAATCTATACCACCATGCCTTTTTCAGTTGCTGGTATACCTGACGCATCTCGATGAAAAGTTGCTTATCCGATGTCATGGAACAGACATTGAGATGTAATAGACTCGTCGGCCGACGCCATGGTTGAGCACAAATCAAAAGCCATGTACCTTCAGGATCATAATTAATATTTGTCGAAAAAGAGCTTTGACCTATGAGGCGAGGATCACATATTAGCGCTGATGAAGGAGAGTTCGAGTTTGAAGGCCCGGCTCCAGATGTCACGGATACGTGAGTAGGACCTCCATTTCCGGAACTGGCGGCAGGATATGAGTGATTTGGGCCCACTGACTGCTGGCCGGTGGGTCTCCGCTGATTAGACGTACGAATTGTTACTCTCAGTTCTGCGGCGGCGCCTGGTTCGGTCTCTAGAAAATCGTCGTATAGGTGTTGACCGCAGATCTATGTGAAAAGTTACTTTCAAGAGTCATTCCACAGAGGGACGCTCTGCTTTGGAGATATCTTACACATATCCATCTCACCCGTGTTTTCCCAGCCCCAGGCGACGCTTCTGGAACCGATTTACCTGTGAGCAAGGATATTGTCTCCGACTTCAAGGATGTAAGTTGAGAGATACATCGCTCAAGGATGGAAAGGTGTCTTGGTTTGTCGTAAATCCAGTTCAATGTAACGGTCAAAGCCTCGCGGGTCTGCAAGTAGGCTTTTTTTCCTCCAGCTATTGGTGAATTCCATTTCCTGTTGGGCTCTGAACAATCTTCTTGCTCGCCTACAGACTCAGTGTCGACCGAGAAGTCAACTAGTGGTCGTAGATCATAAAAATACCTAAGAGTTGATCTTGAGTAAAGTTCATCCTCTGCCGCATGATCGAGAACCGATGATAGTTTTGGGACATCACTCTCGGCTTGTGTGTCTATGTGGAGGAGAAGGAAAGTGCCGATGAGTCCTTGCTGCCTAAAATAGTCGTACTCGCCCAACCAAGTGAGAGTAGTTGCTAGGATGACTAAGAATGCGAAAATCAGTGACAGGATAAGGAGCGATCTGCGGCGCTGGCTATCGATGTAAAATTGAGCAACCATGGATGACCTGACCTTATTAGTCATTAAAAGTTACGCGAGATCCATCATCTTCTTACTGGACATTCGCGATGCCAAATCCAAATGTCAGCCACTGACAATGTCTATCAGGACGATTTCTCTGCCCTCCGAGCCCACCAATTGGGATCCCTGGGGAAGGAAGAGTTCTAAGGAAGACGGAAATACTAAAGCTGCTCAATAGCTGCGCAATCACAATGACGAACAAGATCATCATCGCGCTCTGAGCACGAGGACTAGCGAAGGTCCGATTTATGTATTGGACATTCTCCAATATTCCATTTTTTCGACGTTCAGTACTTGGACCTGAATAGGTCTGCGACTGAGCCCATATGTGAATGAGATCTCGTGAGGCCGCTAGAGGTCTTCTATAGAGACTTAAAAGGACTTTGAATGCCTTGTCAATTTGTTGCTTCTTGATCAACCAACGCGGAGACTCCGATCCTAAGTATACTAAGTGAAGCAGTACAAATGCTGGTATKACCGATGTATATGTAGGAAATTGACAGCGATTCGAGATAATAAGTGCGAGAGCACCCGAGAATGCGACTCCAATAGCGGTCCTATATCTTAACGAGATAGGCGTTTGGTCTACTGCTGTCAGTGTACTGATTAGCATGGACGGACAGATAACGTACCTTGTAGTGATGCGGATGAGAATTCTGATTCTAGAAGAGGTCAATCACATGTCTTATGTCTTCAGGAGTTGTATATCCTTCAGTACCATATACCGGTATAATGGACGATAAGGAACCTATACCAATTCCGAGTAGACATCTGCAGGTGAGCCAAGCTCCCCAGCTAATAATGAAAGCTTCCCCGACTGATGCAAAAGCAATAGCTAAGGTAGTGGCGAAAATGGCGCCCCTCCGACCCATGAATATGTCTGTGAGAGGATCACAAAGAAATGCACCAATGGTAATGGCAGTAAAATGAGCGATAGCATTTATGGCAGCTGGGCCCCCGATATCGCCGAATGGAGGTTTGCCGCCAAAGATTCCATCCTCCAGGCGGAGATTCTTCGATCGCACCTGGCTTGCACCAACAATGGAACCCAGGGTCTATATCCCTCGTAGATCAGCTGAACCAATCTCAGGATGCAAGCAAAACTTAATCTTGCTTGAACAATATATTGTATCACTAACCCAACCTTGTACCACACTGCCTAGAGTACAGATGAGTAAATGGATCTTGACTCCTCTGGCCACTGTCCAAACGTTTGTGTATTTTCCTTCCTCTATCGCAGCTGCTTCGACGTCGAGAAGTGTCCTCTGTGCGTCGTCTTCGGTCACAAAAGCCTCCTGGTCCCTGGCAAGGCGGGCTCCGCGAAGTAAAGTAGTAACATCCACGACACCGTCAAGATCATAGTCTCGATGGAAAGTCTTAAAATATTCATCAAATTGCTCTTGGGTGAAACGCCGCAGAGGATTTCCTTTGAATCCCATGTCATCGGGGTGCAGCAGCTGTGGACGATCTCTGCTATAGACGAACTATGGTGGCAGCCCTGTCCTCTATTTTTGAGCAATCAAAAAATCAAGACACAAAAATGAGGCGATCTGTTATGCTATCAACGGTCGGTCAACGGTCGCAGCCTTGCTCGGATCAGCACAGACAAGGCTGCAGAATGCCCCGCTGAATGACTGCAAAACAACCTAGTAGAAATTTGCTTGCATTTGATCTATATAAGAAATTAAGTACTAAGTAGCAGGTGCTGTTAAATATACATATTTTAATTTTAGTATAAGGAAGGTGCGATTTAGTTTAGTTAGAATTTTCCTCTAGTAGATCTCTCTATATTAGATTTAAATAGTACCCTCGCTATTAACCTATTAAGCTATTATAGTCGTTATAGTAATTATTAAATATACCTTTTAAATATAGCTAAAAAAGTAAACTAGAAAGTAGATTTATTATAAAAGCAGAAAAATTATTATAATAGCGATAGTTAAGCGTTAAATTTTAAAAAAGTAAATCCTTTTAAAAAAGGCGACTAGGGTTTTTAAAAAAATATAAAAAATAATACCTAAAATAGTATTAAAGATAGCGTTAAAAAGTTTACTTAAAAAATATTAAAAATCTTTTCTATAATAATAGAAATCTACTATAGTTTTTATAGTTAAAATACTAACTTTTAAAATATTTTATTAATTACTCTCCGCTATAAAATAATTAGCTACTTCTATAAAAAAATTAACTACTATTATAAAAAAGGAGAGATACCCCTTTTATAAAGAATAGTAAACCGCTATAATCTATTTTAACGTAATTTATATAAAATTAAAAAAAGTAAAAAGTAGGATTAATATAAATAAAATAAATATTTTAAACTATTAATTAATTCGCGGTTAGAAAATAAAAAGCTAAAAAGCTTTAAATAAATTATTATATAAATACTAAATATAGCGGGTTTAATATATTAAAATAATTTAATAGAGAGATTAACTATAAAAACGGCCTAATAAATTGAAATATAAATACGACAGCCGGTTAAGTAAATAATTATACTGTTTTTATAATAAAATAGTTTTATATATAATTAAAAAAAAATATTTAAATAATAGATTAAAATATTTAAATAATTATTTATAATATTTATTATAACTTTTTATCTAAATTATCCTTAAAAGCGGTTTTAATAAATAGCGAGAATAAAATTAACGGCCCTAAATAGTTATACCCTCCTATAGAATAACTACCCTAGCTATTTTTAAAAATATTAATAGGATTTATTAAAGACTAATAAATTCTTTAAAGAATATTAAATAGTAAAAAAATATTTTTATAATTAGTAGTATAGAATTAGTTATTAATTTAATATATATAAGTTTTATAAATTTAATTATAAAATTTACCTTTTTAATAGGCCTCTATAATATTATTATTTTATAGCTACTATATCTAGATATATTCCGCCCTGAATCGGTATAAAATTTAATTAATTTTAGGGTTAAATTATATAATATCTATTTTTTTTACTTCGAGGAAATCCTTTATCGCCTTCTATCGCTTTTTTATAATTTTATTATACGCTTCCGTAGCCGTTTAAATAGTATTTTTAGCTATTTTTTTAACGAATTTAAAGTCCTCTTTAATAAAGTAAAAGGTTTTTTATTATTAATCGAGCTTATTAATTTCCGCTCGAATATTAATATAATAATAATCTAAAATCTTTTTTTAAATAGTAAAAATTAGATCCGCGGTTTTATTAACCTAATATTCTATACTTTAGAGGGCGTATTTAGAATTTCCGATATATATATAGTTAGAAACTTCTTAAAATATCTTAGAAATAGTAACTTTTAGTTTTTTAACTTTTTATTCTTTACCCAAGCTATTATAGACGATTCTAGCGCTAAAATCGATATTCTTTATAAACCTAGGTAAAAAGAATCGCTTTGAATCCGGGTATATAAAAGCTTTGATTATATAATAAAGTTTTTACTAAATTAATTTAAAGCGCAACTATAGCCGGTTAATTAAACGAAATTTAAAGCTTATAATATATTTATTTTTAATAATAATAAGCAGCTTTAAAATAATTTTATTCTTTTAAAATTAATATCTATAATCTATTACCCGATTTTATATATTTTTTATAAGTTTCGAATAATTTAAACCTAATATAAATAATTAATAACCGTTTTAAAAGGATAGCTTTTAGATTTTTAAATTTTAATAAAGGATTTACGTTTATCGTAGGCTTATTTACCCGAAAACGCCGCTTAATTTATAATTATATAAAGTTCTTTTTTTTAAGGATATACTGCTTTACGAAATTTATTTTTTATAAGCTGATACTTTTAAATAACGTGTATTTTTTGTAAATCAATTCGATTTAAAAGTTTAAAGAAAATCTAATTAAAACTGGGGATATTATTAATTGTTTATTTAAGCGTACTATAAGCTTTAAACCCCGTTTAATCAACCGGCTATAATTACGCTTTAAATTAACTTAATAATAACTCTATTATATAAAAATAGAGGCTAATAAATCGCTGTTCGTAATTTAAAATATTAGCTTAATACCTACGGATATATAAAGCTAATAAAGTTAGTTTTTAGCGATATCTTTCAATAATTCCTATAACGTAAAAAAAGAGTGCGTATAATAATAATTAAAATTTGTTAAAGCTTATTATCGTATTTTTTTCCGCTATTATAAAATTTTTTAGACTAATAATAAAAGGATTTTTTTTTATAAAAGTATAACTAATAGCTTTAGCTTTTAATTTATAGATTTTAGCTTATTATTATACTATTTTAATTATTTTTAAAAAGGCTTCGGCCTTTTTCTATAGATAAATCTCTATTAGTATTTTTCTTTTTTTTACCTTTTTAGCTCGGACTTTTAGATCCCCTTTAGTATTTATTAGTATTAGGAATATATTTAATATAATTTTTAGATTTAAAACGTTTAATTTTTTATAAATAAAGGATAAATTAAATATTTTATTTTAAATAGATTTCTAAATACTATTAGCTTTTAGTAAAAACTATTAAAAAATAATTTAATTAATTCGATCGCTTAAAAATTTAAAATAATTAAAAAAAATAAAAAGTTTTTTTTTTTATTTTATAAATAACTTTATAAATTAAAAGTTTATTATATTTTTTAATATCTAACTCCTCCTAAAATTTAACTGTTGTCGATATCTCTATTTTTTTACTCTTTTTCCTCTTTTTATTAAACAGTTTACTATAAGTAATTATAATATTCTCTATATATATATTATTCTTAATATTATAAAGCGTTAGATTATTATTTTCTATTTTAATAGAAACTTATTTAAATTAATATAATAAATTTACCTATTTATATAGCTATTTTATTTACTAGCGTAGCTTATTAGTTCGCTAGAATAGTAGTAGAAGATATTTAAATAACCTAGTTATTTATTACTATAATATCCTAATTTATTTATATAAAAGTACCGGTCGGGGTATTAATCGCTATTATAGCGTTTTAAAATATTTAAATAAAAATACCTATTATTATTATAGCCTTTTAAATTTAAAACTTCGAAGGAATAGTATTAAATATAAAAGGCTTATATATTCTTATAAATTATTTATTCGGTAATAATTAATTATTTAATAATATAAAAAAGCTATTTATTATTATAAAAAGATTACTCGCTAATAAAACCGGAATTAGATTTATTACTATAAAATTAGTAAAAAAATTTTTTAAAACCGTTTTATTCGATTTTATAATTAAAAGTTTTTATTTAAATAAATTTAAAATATTTCGCTTTTTTTTTTTAAATTTTTTATTTTCTATTAATTTTTTAATATACTTTAATTTTTTTATTTTTTAACTAGCTTTTTTAAATTTAAATATTCGTAAGTTAAAAATATATCTAAAAACTTTAAATATAATTAATTAATTAATAATAAATAGTTAAAATAATAATATAAATTCTAAATAAATAAATAAATAATAAATAAATTAAATAAATATTTAACTTTTAAACGCTTACTTTTATATATATAATAATAGATTAAAGTCAAGATTTAAATATAATATAAATAATATTTAATAATAATATAATTTCTTTACTATATAATAGTAAAAAATAATAAAATTTATATATACTAAAATTATAAATAAAACCTATATAGGTTAATAGTAAAGCTTAAAGTAATAAAATATAAAAAAATAAAAAAAAATATATCTAAATAAATAAAAGGAGTTAATTATTTAACGAAAAGTTAAATATAAAGCCTTTTCTTCTAATTAATTATTTATAATTCGCTATATATATATAATAATAAGCGTTATATCTATAAAAAGGTTAATTATCTATATATTATCTAAAATAATACTTTACCTAGTATAATATATTAAAATATTATTCCTATAATATTTCTTTTTTTTTTTAGTATTATATATTTTCTATATATATTCTAAAAGTTTATTAGCTATTTATTTAATAAAAAGTTAAAATTTTAACTATTTACCTTTTAACTTCTTTTTATACTATTTATCCACCTTATAATAGCGGATAATAATTAGATTTTCCGGTTCTAGTATTTTTTAAACCTATTTCTATAAACTTTAATAATATTCTATAAAATAAGTAGCTATTTTATTAACTAAATATTTATATTCGTTTCTTAAAATTATAAAAATCTAGTACTAATAATTTAAAAAATTTTAAAAATATATTACTAAATTTATAATCGCGATTATATTTAAATTAAAATAGTAGTTTTAAAAAAAAATTCTAATATTAACTAAACGGGTGTATATTTATAAAGTTTAATTAATTTAATATTTATAAATAAAATAGTATTATATAAATAAAGAAATTATACTTTAATAAAATATCTTTTAATAGTTTTTTTTAATAAAAAATTTATTATTTTTTATACTAATTTTTCTATTAAACCGGTCGATAATAAATAGAAAATAAATTTTAGAAATTAATTAATTCTATATTCTATATATATTCTAGTAATCTTATAATTTATAAAATATAAATTATTATTAGAATATAATCTTTATAAAAAGCCGAAAATAGATAAAATATAATCTTTTTATATAGCTCGAGTTTCTTTAACGCGATATTTTTTATATACCTTAGCCTATATAAATTTCGAAAAATAGTCGATAGTTATTAAAATATATACCGCTTTTATAAAAAAGTAGACTAGTATAATAAATTTTAACCAGTTTATTTTATATATAGTTATAAGTTTAAAGTATAAAATCAACTGGATATTTATTTATATAAATTTCTTTTTTTTTATTTAGTAAATATAGTAACTTTAATACTAATTATAAATATTTTTAATTTTTATAAGCTAATATACTCGTTTAATAAAATAATCTAGTATAAAAGCAGCTATATAATACCTATAATTCTTATATACTATATATAAAAACTTTAATATTTTATTTTCTATAATATATAGGCTGTATACGTCTATAAATTCCTAATACTATAGGTATAAAGGCTCCTATTATACTAGAAGGCTATAGGTTTTTAATTATTATATAATTTATCTTTTATAATTCCAATTAAATTTTTATTTAATAAAGTTTTCTACTTTTTTATTTAAATATACTATAATCTTTTAATAAAAAATAAATTCTTTATACCTAATCAATCGGTTTTTATATAGTTATAGAATCGATTATAGCTCGGTAAAGCGTTTAATAATAATTATAGTTTTTTAATTTATTTTTATAAATAAATCGCGGGCTTTAATAACTATTATAGCGAGTTTTTTAAAATTTTTAATAAATAGTTTAAAAGTAAAACGGATAGATATATAATTAAAACTATTAGTAATACTAATATACTAATTTTAAAAAGATTAATAATAGAGTTTAAAGTTATATTCGCCTAAATAGTTTATTTAATTAGCTATTTTTCCTTTTTTAATATTACCAATTTATAATATTATTTATAGTACGCTATAATCGCTATATATAAATACCGGATATTTATTTCCTATTACTAACTATTAGATTTCGGCTAAATATTTTAAAATAATAAAATATTCTCGTTTTAAATTAATATAACGGGTTTTTATATTATTAAAATAAAATAAAAGGAATATAATAATTTTTTCGTTTAAAAAAAATTAAAAGGATATTTTAATACTAATCTCGACGTTTTAAAATTAAAATAAATATTTTATAATTTCTAATCTACTAGTATTATATATAAAATAAAACTAAGCGTTATAATTTATTTTAGCTATAGTATTTTTAATAATTACCGATTTAATATATAAAAACGACTTTTTTTAGAACGGGCCTTAATTAAATATTTTTTTCTTAATCTATTTCCTTTAAATAATTAGCTTTTTAATTTATACTAGTTTTTTAATTTTAATAAAATTATAGTTATATTCTTTAATTTTATTATTATAGAGTTTTTTTAATTTAAAATCCGCTAGTATAAATTTTAAATAGGCTTTTTTAAATTTTAAAATATATCTAGCTCTTTTTAAAATAAAAATCTATAAAAATAGAATAAACTATAAAAATATATTTAATTCGGCTTAATTAAAAAATATAAACTAATTTAAAAGTTTATTATAATATTTAATTAAAAGCTTTAACCTTTTTAATAATTTATAAAAACCGAATATTTTAAAATTATTACTAAAAATTACTATTTTAGATTCTAATAAATAGACCGGTCTAAAAGCTATTAATAGGAAATATTAATTATTAAAAAACTTAAATATCTTTTTAAATATAATAATTATTATAGTATAATTATCTATAAATACTATAAATATATATTTACAGTAATTACTAATAATAGTTTTTTATTAAAAAATATTATTAATAAACGATAAAAATTTAAAAATTAAATCTATAAATTAAAAATAAATATATAAAATTTTTTTTAGCCTTTAACCTATTTTAAAATATATTTATTAATTATTAAAAGCTAAAAACCTAAATTTATTTTAATTATAGATTTTAGTAGAAATCGTTTAATAGTTATTATATATATTTAATAAAAAATAAATATTAAACTTATTTTTAATTAAAATATCTAGAATTTTTTTTAAAATATATATTAGCTATTTAAATTTAATAATTCTAATATTTAAAGGTATATAATTATAAACTACCCTTTTAAAATCTAATCCTTTTTTTTTAAAAGGGAATTTAGTTTTTACCCTTTAAAGCGAATTTCTACAAGTAATAATTTTTATATCTTTTATTTCTAAGAAGATTTTATTAATAAACTCCCGTTCTTTTTATATATATTTAAGTTTTATTTCTATAACTAGTTTAAAATTAAACTTTAGATTAATTAAATATTTAATAATATTAATAATTTTAATATCGCGAATCGATTTTATAAAATAGTCTTTCTAAATATATAATAATTACTAGACTTTTTTAACTTTTTTAAAAATATTAATTATAGCTTTAATAATAATCCTAAATTTTTAATACTAGGTTTAAATATTAGTAAAAGGTATATTAATAAGTTTTTATAACTCGGGCTATTATTTAATAAAAAACCCGGATCTATAATTAAACCGATATTTTTTATATTTATATAGATATATTTATTTATATAAAAACTCTTTTTATTTTAATAGAGGTTAAAGGTACTTTAATAATAATACTAATATTATATAATATTATACTAGAAATAAAATAGATTTAAAATCGACTAGTAGCTAGACTTTTATAAAAAATTTATATATTAAAACTACTATAACTAATAATATTTTAATAGAATTTTCTTTTTCTAAAATATTTAATATATATTTTCTAAAAGTTAATAATCGGCTTTATATACTTCCTAATAGTAATAAAATTATATATTTTCCTAGTTATCTAATAATTACCAGCAGGCTTTATTAATATTTATATTTTAATTATTATCGAATTCTATAATAAATAAAGTCGTTTTAATAGAAATAAAAATTATAAATATTTCTTGTATCTTTTAATTATTTTTTATAATAGTAACCTTTTTAAATTTATAATAAAAGTTATAGTAAACCTTTTTTATCTAGAATAATTTTAAAAGGATATTATAAATATTAATATCGATTATTTATATTTTAATTATCGTTTAAACTCTCTAAATATTAATTAAAATTTTAATATATTTAATTAAAATATTAAAAATATTGTTTATAAAGTTTACGCGGATATAATTATTTCTATAAATTTTAAAACGCGGATTAAGTTTATTAAATTTTTTATAACTAATAAATTTAATTAAAAAATCTCTATTTAAAAAATTTTTTATAAATTTTCATTTTTTAATTTATAAAGTAATTATAAAATAAACGTTTTAACTATTATTATTATAAATAAAAGCGGTTACTTAAAAAAATAATAGAATAGCGTTTAATATAAATACTATATTAATAAATAAATTAATCGCTTTTATAATATTTTAAAACGCTTTAATAGTTAATTTTTTTACTCGATACTAAAATATAGCTTATTATATAAAATACGCTAACTTTTTAATTATAATATTAAATCGGTTAAATAACTTTTTAAAGAATAAAATTATAGATATTTTAAAAATTTTAAAAATATTAAATTTTTATTTACTAGTTATTGCTTTAATAGAATCTAATAATTTAAATAATTTATTATTTATTAGCTTTTAAATTTTCCTTATTTTTATTATTTTTATTTAAAGTAGCTAAAAGTTTTTTTTCCCGGCTTTATTATTATTATTTAACCTACTACTAGTTCTTTTTAAATTTAAATAAGGTAGAGCTATTATAAAATTATTTTCTTTATTTTTATCGTCTAAAATATCTTTAAAATAGTTAATTTTTTTTTTAATTTCGGGTAAACGATTTTTATCTATTTCCTAATTAATATTATTACTTTTTTTATTTTAAAACGACTCCTTTAATTTATTTTTTTTCTTTTATATATTAAATAAATAAATTAGAATTTATTTTATAGCCGCTAGTTTAATTAGTTAAATCGCTACTATAGACTATATTAACTCCTAGATAAAAATATAGCGTATAGCTACTAAAGCTTAATTATAGTTTAAATTTAAATTAAACTCTATATAAATATAGCGGTTTAATAGGATAACCGTATATATTATAATTTTTAATACCTTCTATCTTTAACTTTCCTCGGGGTTAGAATAATTAATAAAGTAGTAACTTATTTCTTTATAGCTATAGTATTAGATTTAAAAAAAATCTTTTATATATTTAAGCTTTCTTTTATTATTATTAATAATAGCTAGAGTTTTAAACGAAATATTCTTAAAAACTATAATATTAAAATTTTGTAACCTTTATAAAATAATTAAAAAAACAACCGAACTATTAATTAATATTTATTATAATACTTTTTTAGTAGTACCAGCTTCGAAATCTAAAAGGACTATACTAGCTATATAATTTACTTAAGAATTAAATAATAATAGTTTTCTAATTTCTATATATACTATTTTAATAAAATATTTTATATTATTAAATTAAAAATTAAAGTTTTTATTATATTTAAATAAAACGCGTTCCTTTTTAATAAAATCTTTTATATTTTTTATAAAAGCTATACCTATTTTAATAAAAGTATTCGGTAATTATAAAATAAGTTTATTATATCGCTCTAAATAAATAATAATATATTTATTATTATTTTAATTAAATATAGCTATTTTAATTTTAAATTTAAATAGTTTAATTTATTTATTAATTAATTAAATTTTAAAATAAATAATAAACTTCTTTTTAATAATTAGCTAGTCTTATTTAAAAAAATAATCTAATTTTTTATATTAATTAGCTATAAAATCTTCGAGATTTTATTAAAATAAAATATAGTAGGTATACTTTATAAATTTCTCTTTCTTCTTAAAAATACCGATAGTTTAATTTTTAAAATATTATTTATATATTTAATTAATATCCTTTAAATACTTTTTTAAATCTTTTTTACTATTTTTTAATTTATAAAATAATTAAATTTTTAATATAATTAATTTCTTTACTATAATTAATCTAGTAAAATAAGCGGTAGTTATTATAAATAAAGAAGTATAAAATAAAATACTATTAGTATTTATTTTAATAAGCTCTAAAACCGCTTTAATAAAATTTTTAAATAAATTATAGTTTATTAAAAATTTTAAAATACTTTTTAATATTTTATATAATAAACTATAAATATTATTAAATAAAAAAAATAATTTTTTTTCTAAATAGGAAGCGTTTTATTAAGGGGTATAAATTATTTAATTTTCTAAAAACTTTAGAGAATTGAATATTAAAAGTTTATTTTTGATTGTTTTAATAAAGATTTTAATAGTTTTAATAAATATAAATAATAAATTTTTAAATAATAATAATAAATTATTTAAATATATTAGTAATTTTTTATTAATTAGAGATAGAGTTTTAAATATAAATATTCTTAATAATAAAATAGTAGGTATTTATTTATCTAGTAACCTATTTTTTAACGCTTAAATAGATTTAATATAATTAGATATTTTATTTTTTAACTTCGATAATTTATTCTTCGGTATAGATTTTATAAATAGTCTATACTATAGTAGAAGCAGCTTATACTATAATAAAAACAGCCTATACTATTATAAAGGCAGCTTATACTATTATAAAAACGAGTAGAAAGGGGATAAGCCGAGTCCGCTTCTATAAGTCTAGGTTTTTTATCCCTTTTAAATTTATTTAGTACTTTATAATAAAAATAATAAATTTTAGTTAGGCCTTTACTAAATAACTATAAAATAACCTAGTAGAAATTTACTTATATTTAATTTATATAAAAAACTAAATATTAAATAATAGGTGCTGGTAAATATACATATTTTAATTTTAGTATAGGGAAGGTGCGATTTGGCTTAGTCAGAATTTCCCTCTAGTACCGCGGCGCCACGCGCCGACAGCCTTGCTGGGCCGTGTGAGATGGATGGTACTAAAATATTAATCCTTGACGACTTCACCTTACTTCAATAACTAACTAGTCCACTTACGATATTGTTAATACTCTAACAAAACTGTTTTTCTAACTGTTAATTGAATGTGTGTGTGCATGAACTGGATTGACTAGCATGAAAAATCCAAGGAGCATGAAGGAATCGCCGGAAAGTTGGTATGGAGGCACTAGTGCCTAGCTAGGCATAAGCTGGCTTAGTAATTGCCATATGCGCTTGGGATTGGCCCAAATGAAACAAATCATTTGAAAGTGCATGAACTGAAGCTTTCAAAGCATTTCGTATGGACATTGACACTTACTTAGTGGCCTTTGCGCAGCCTGGACCGTGTGATCAATGAGGAAGTGATCGCGGAATAATTGTCCTCTTCACTCCTAGAAAGAGTTGCAAAACGCCAAGGTGTCGAATGAGTAAGGTGATGCGTGTATCCCGTCGACTAGGCAAGACTTCTTTCTGGAGATCATACAATGTCCCTGGAAGTTGATATTGAGGCGCCAGTGACGAATGAGTATATACAACTTTCATTGTCAACATTCAGTATACCATTTGCACCCAGATACTTCCCCATTAAATAGTCCAAAAACAACATTCTCGATAGTCTGAGCTCATCGGATTCGAGGCAATGTCAACTGGCTCCATAGAACCTACGAAGTGTGCGCACTTGTGGGTTTACTGGATGGAGATATATTACTCTCCGTGCTCAAGTATTTTGAAGCAATCCCTCGACAGAGCGAAACCGCAGTTGGTGATATGATCAACCGGCACCCCAAATCTAGCGAGTATACGTTCCGCGCGGAGAATTCGTTTTACTTCAGTATATATTCTAATGGGCGCTGCAAAATCGAGTGAACTAAGTCGAGTCGCACCGCTGGGATCGTTTTCCCACCGAGGAGAACCACGGCCAGCAATTATGGATTGAAGTCGCGACGCATCTCCATCGATCAACTCCGTCAATGCACCGCCTTCCTCCTCTCCCTTACACTCAAAGTAATTTCCAAAATTGCAAGTACAGCATAAACACCAATCATTACCGAAACATCCGTAATCTCGTCCGCGACCGGGTATTTGCTGCCCTTCCTCGCACCAGTTCCCTCCTTGGTTTCTTCCGCGATCTTGACTCCATTCGTCACTGCGAGCGCTACCCAGAGAGATAGAGAAAAATACTTCCAGGCCAATATCCTGCCCCCTAGCCCATTTGTAAGGCGCACCACTCCAGCCGTGACCAGAGCAACTAGCGTGAAAGGAAGAAGGCCGATGCCAAGATGCGTCAGAGACAGTCGTACGATCTCGAGGATGCACATGAGGAGATTTGCTAAAAGAAGGAGGTAGTACAGAACGGAGAGTGCCTTATGAGTCTTTGTACTGCGATGATGAATTTGCTCCCCGGCTGGAACGTCGAGGGTTTCGAGCTCCCCGGAAGTTTTGCTATCATCCGATTGTCTATCACTCGTAGAATGGCATGGAATCAGTCTCGCGGCTGTTATTGTCAGGACGATGAGGGCTGTAATATATAGCTATGTGCAGAGTGGAATCAGAATAGTATCCAGGAAGCAGGAGGTAAGGCTATGGGTGTAGAGGTGAGAGAGCGGTCCCTGGCGAAGTTTAGCGAGGACCTTCAGTCTTGGTTGCGAACACTATGCATACAAAACCTTCTGGGCGATTGGTGCACAACATGGTTGCAAGCCCGGATATGAGCTCTATAATTCAGTCGGCGGATAAGGTCGATATAATCTGCCCGAGCTCGATTTTACCAACATGGGGGATATTATGCTGAGAATTTTGATAACAGTCCTTTACGCATTTGAAGACGTTTGGCTAAGATAAGCAGATTAACCAGTCGTCACGATCACGCTGGAGAAGATCACAGAATTTTCTCAATTAAAGAGAGTCATTCAAAGCTGAAAGGAGTGGCCGTTCGTTACCTGCATCCGTTTCGAGTTCACGGGTAGCGCCACTTCCGATGAGCTAGTCTCGAAGCGGGTCCATCTTGGACCCTGAATGCATATTTGGCTAGACTGCGGGAGGCGCCGCTCCCGAAAGCTTATTCGCTGCCCGCTATCACACGAACAATCCCGCATTGATTCGTGATCCAATAGTGACACTCGATCTTGTAGAATGCTCTCTCACCATAAAGCAAGAGCAAGCAGACCAACCAGTGAGGGTGACAGTTCTTCAGCGTAGGCACGGAAACACCAAGACTAAAAGGAGTAAGTCCTGTCAATATACTGAGATCCCCATTTTGATGAAAGGGGACTTCGGATTGATAGGTGATCGCCAGCCGGAAAACAATGGACCCTTCGAAAATCCCTACCGGTAAATTCAAAGCAGGCCAAGTGTTCAGCATATGGAACGAAGAGCAAGAGCCTGTGAAGATCGGACCGTCGGTAGTTTATACAAACGGTCGCACATGGTATCCTATGGTTGTTCCAAGGTCATGGGTACCTTTCACCCCCTACGCATGAAAATACAGTGGACTGAAATTTGGGGCGTTTACAGAAGCATCTTGATACATCTCGCACGCTTGAGTGTTGCATGGTCTATCTGACCTCGATCTCTCTACTCATAGAGGGACTCGAGCAGCGCAATAAATTTTTTCTCAACCAGATGAATGTCATGGGTTCACCTCTTGTTGATATTTACGATCGCTTACGACTCGATACGGAATCCATGTTACTTAAAGCGGAAATGTGGAGACACACATTCGGCTGCCGGTTTTTTACGCCCAAGGAGAAAGAGGCGATACTTAGGACTGAAGAGCTACGCTCTCGATGGCTGCCTTCTCACTTTCAATGCTATGTCAATTGGATAAATTGAATAGAGCGCTATTCGGTATCACCACCAGGGTGAACCTGGGTAAGCAAAAACTTTGTGTTTTCTTATCGGTCAAGTGCTGATATCATCTCACAGTACAGAAGCGATCAAGATGCATATGGAACTACTGAGCCAATCGCTATCAGCTCTCTGGTTTCCAGGGAACTTTATTATCGGACGTTATCGAGAGTGGAATATTGGTAGAGCAGAGAGTCACTCTACAATATAATCTCAGATGCTGTGTTTTTGACTTGCCGACTCCATAATAAAGAGCGATCATAATTAGCCTGGGCTAAAGCACATCGCTTAAGGATCAAGGGAAGATAGTATTTCATAGGTGGGATGATGTATTCTAGGGTGACACTGAACATCATATTGATCAATATTCTATTCACTGTTCACAAACTTATTCATCACAACTCCAATTAGCTCTTCGTTTTACACCAGAGGTGGCACAAAGACGCGCTTACCCCTCACTTATCATCATCGATTATATCGATGCGCTTCAGTCACGGATTGCATTCAGCTATAACAATCAGATTCCTCCAAACCACATACCTCAAACCTTATCTAGGAGCCTGGCATGCGAGCAAGTACTATGGCTATTTCAAGCGAAGCAAATGTCATGACCTGGCGCGGTGGCAATGTCAGTGACAGTGACCGCGAGTGGCTCATTAATCGCTCCAAAATTCCACAAGTAAGCCAAAAACACTTCAAGCTAATAGAAGTCCTACTGAGATGTAAAGCCCATCAAATTTGACGTCTCTCTACTCGACAAGACCGTCCAAGCCACCTTGAACTACGAACGCCACCTTACCAACCTTGATGAATTGCTGGAAGGGCGTGCACTCTGGCTCCGCTATCAAATCAGACAAGAATCTGGCAGAACAGCTCAGGAGCGAAAGCTCTATGGTGGCCTAAGCGAGGGAGTCATTGTTGTCGTAGCCAAGGCAAAGGTTTGGCTCGGCAATATCGAATCATTGCGTGACGAGGCATACGCAAAGCAGCATCCGCTGATGGAATTTTTGGCGCGTTTGGAGATGTTTGATTCCAAGAACTCGAGAGGTGATGGTTATCCATACACAGATCGTTAATGCTGTGAAGGTGCAAATTCGTTAGAGGGGAACACGATAAGTGATTGGTTGCCCTTTAGCCTAAATTTTGATGTCTCAATGGTTCGAGGGATGATGGTATGGCAAATATCCGAGATCCTGGTCAATGAAAGCAATTGATAACTGAGATGGCTGAGATTCGGGCTCTGATCCACATGTAGTATTTACGTCATGAATGCACAAATCATCACTTTGCCAATCTAGTTTAAAAACTCCACTTGTTTTTAGGAACGCGCTCACATCATCACAAACTATTTACAGATCTTTTACATTTCGGTCTCAAAAGGATAAAACTTCGTATCTTCGGACAACTTAACTCTATCAAGAATTCTAGCTCTTCAACCACAACCATCATGACTAGCGCAAGCAAAAAGCAAGTCAGATCCTTGCAAGACTCCAGTGACAGCGACTGCGATTGGATCCTTGAAGATCCAGAACTTTATCATGTAATTCTATGACGATACAGAATTTGTATTGCAAATGCTTACTCTCATACCAGCTCCATTTTGATACTTCGAAGCTTCAGAAATCAGTGAAAGCCACCTTAGATTACTTTGGGCGCACTTACGAGCTCCACACACTATTGGTGGAGCGTGCGCTTTGGTTTCGTCGACAGAGCAAGCAAGGCGCGACGGGAGCAGCTCATGAGGAGGAGCTGTATCGTGACCTGAGTGAAGGGACTAAGGCCTTGAAAGACAAGGCGGTGATCTGGAGGAGTCACACAATGGTGATGTATACTGTAGCACGCGAGGAGGAGGAGGAAGAGAAAGAATTGCAGCGTTTTCTCGAAAGTTCCAGTGAAGATAGTGACTAATCGGGGCGTCTGATGATATGAGGGACGTCTGCAGTGAAGGATTCAGTTCATGAGGCATCTTGAACTACTTGAAAGAGCGGCAGTTCTTAATCAATGACTGCATTTGAGGGACCGTTGCAATACCACTGTAAAACCAATGTGACTGACCCTGCATTTCTGTTCATGTTTAATGTCCGTGTTGCGTGAATCTCATCATATTACATCAAGATAAGGTTCCGTAAATTTCCAACCACTTACATCATTGCAACTCTATTCAAACCTCTTCCCAGTCCAGCTACGCAATTCCTCATTACCAACTTTCTAACTAGGCCAACCATCCCTCATCATAAGTCCGATTATCACTATCACTTACAAAGTCGTCTTCGCCATGACTCAAAAAGAGGAAAACAAAATTCTCGACCCGCTGGATGACATGTCCGCAAGTCATGTTCGTGGAACCCTCCTGTAGCTCGATTATCTCGCTGACCTTCCAAATTCAAGCCGGAGCTCGACACAACCAGCTTAATGCGAACCGCAAGATATCCAGCCTACTCCTCCCTCCTTGTACAACTGCTCGAGAAGCGCGCCAAGACTTTCCACGCTCTAAGCAAAGAGAAAGATGCACACCTCGAGCGCAAGCTTTACGAGAATCTCAGCGAAGCGACAAGAAATCTGTATGCGAAGTCATTGTATTGGAACCGCTGTTGTATCTACCTCTTTCTCGATGTCTATCATCTGCATTGGCACCAACCAGAAGAATTTACTGAGACAGTGAAGAAAATGCGGGATGCGCTTAGGATCAAACCAGTGGATGGTTCGGAAAAATTTCCTCTGAGTGAGGCTGATTGGGAGTTACTGGCTACATGGTAGGAGGAGGAGGTTGAGGTGTCGAGATCTGGAATGGTTGGCGTGGTGCTCGTGCTTCATCATCATCATGGTGGAGGGTCCATTGTTTGCTGGCTTGGACAAACATTATGTCCTCATCAGTTCCTACAATTAAGACGGTGGAAGGTACATCAGAGCTAATCGAAGAGCACCAAGATCTCGAACCTCAGTTACGCTGTACAGAGCTTTAGAACCTTTGTGTGGACTTATTGAAAGTCTAAATTGGACAACTTGCCAAAGAAGGTGCCCGTCTCCAAGACCCAGATCTGTGATTCGGGTTATTTGTAGTATGTGAATGGAGGCGGTTTCGTAATGATATCTACCATCAGGAAAGGCTCTGAAACATCACTTTGAACCTCGGGTAGATCGACCAACCGATGACTAAAGTATCTATGCTTCGCGTCCTGGTGGACATTGCTTTAGATTTAGAGGTTCAATTTACTCTACAACCACCCTTCATCAACATGCAGCCATCGATAAGTGATACGCGAAGCAGCGACTTTTCATCCTCACCTTCCATCACCTCAGCTTCCATCCCCTCCTCAGCTTCCCTCCCCATGTCAGCTCAAGTCATGAGCGTACGTATTCGTTCCTTCATACCCGGCCTAGAGGAACGTATTCCTCACAGCCGGTGGCTATTCGAATGCCCCATCAGCGATGTACGCCCACCTTCCCTTCACGTCTTCGCCGCTCTAACATGTATTTTCAGCTCGAGCTCTACCTATCAAACCTCGAAACATCCAATCCTGATCGCGTAGACGAATACAGAGCAGGCTCTTACGCCATCGAAGAATTACTCCAAGCTCGCGCATACGCTTTTCGCCAACAAGGCCAGAAAGACGCTAGGCGCTCAGATCTTGAACGCAAGATGTACGGGGAACTAAGCGAGACGGTGAGGAAGCTGCAGGCGAAATCACGCAAGTGGGCTTCGGTATTGGGAGAATTGGAGAATAGTGCGGTCAAAAAGTTTGATGTCAATGGATATTTACATGTGCATGCGTCAGACTGGGCTTTGGATGACGCAAAGGGAGGGTAGCACTGATCAATTTGTTTCGGTGGTTCTCTCGAGCTTAAAGACGGCGACATCCAACAATAACAACTAGATACATTCGAAGGGCAGAACCTTCCGATAGCATCACTACCCCTACATCAGAATAGCGATGACTTTACTTCTAGCTAATAACTCATCAATCTCAGTGTCTCTCTTCCCGATTGAAAGGACATCGCCATCATCCCTCCATGAATGTTCCGCCTCTAAATTTCTTTCTACACTTTACTATTCGCCGTCTATATCTGCCATTGGAGCAGCATTTCGCATTTCCGACCATGAATATAGATTTAATATCTCGGACAAGACAAAGCCATCTTTCAGAGATCATGAGAATGAGACTAAAACCTTTCGACTTACTCAAGATAGGTTGTGAAAGCATACTATCTTGCGGTGTAGTTATCTCTGCCGGTSTTGCACGCATGGTGAGCAACGATGTATACCCGTACCACGGTGCTCTGTACCAAGGTCAAACCCTAGAATTGTACTGTAGCCTAAGAGGCTATTTGGTCACACATAGCAGACGAATGAAGGATAGAAGCGCAATCATGGACTCGAAATCACGGAAAAGCAGCACAAAGAACATGATTACATCCTTTTCTTAGGAGGCTGTAACATTACTATCCCCCATACCCAAGATAAGGTCCGTCGTATTAGAACCCACAGCACCCGGCTCCGTCACACCTACAAGGTGGAGGGAGATCCTCCCAGCCCGGCCTATTGGTCGTCAATCAGCTCTCTCTTCACAGCAATGGCATGAAAGCTCCATATCACAAGTTGTCGGGCCAAGTGTTTAGGGACGCGTGCAACATACCGATAGTAGCAGCACCTAACTGCCCCGTCTTCACACACTCCTCCCTCATCGCCATTCCCGCGGCCCAGACGTCCGCCCAAGTTGCAAAATCGGATCCTCGACGGCTCATGGAGATGAAGAGTTTGCATTGTCGGTCCACTGATTTCAACCATAAGCATCAATATCACAATTCCCACCTCCACCGGGAAACCCTGGGGAGGAAAAACATACCTGATTCAAGAACCCGCGGCAAATGAATCGACACAGTAGAAGGCTGATTACTCCAAACCATCGGTACATCATCCCAGTTCATCTTGCTTAATACTGCTGTGCAAGATGGGTAGGCGGGGACTCGAAATCGGATTCTGGGGTCAGGGGCAAGACATTGGATTTTTTGGTTGTCGTAGGGGGATACTGTTACGGTGAGGTGTCCTGCTGCACCTACATACATCATCCCGTGGGAAGATTGTCAGCGTACGGCGGTAATGAAAAAGCGTTTTCCATGGCTTGGTGGCACGTACCAACCCCCGACACCCTACCACCTCGCGCTCCGGCTAAAGATACGCATTCATGAATGATAGCGTCTGCGGCACTTTTGATCTCTCCCCATGTCGCAATTTCAGAGCCTGGGAGGTTGTTTAGGGTGGAGATGTCGATGAAAGCTTGGCCGTCATCTACGACGATTCGTCAGTTTTACGAAACTTTTGTTCCTTACAAATAGGGTTGAAAATTATCGAAACGGCGCTTTACCGCTGATCATCCGATACGGAAGAGTGATCCAGTCGCCAATCTCATGATACAATTCCCTCATCTTAAAAACCATTGGGATCGGACTGCGTGACATCTTTGCCAGAGCATTACGAATACTCCGGATGCGCACGTTGGCGCCGTATCTCTCGGCATTGCAGTCTGTGGGGATATCTCGAGGGAGGAGTCTGTCATTAGTTGTCGTGGAAAAGGCTGGTCCTCTTGAAGGGATTGCTAGAGATGAATATGGTAGGAGAAGCAGATGGCAAAGGGTAAGGAATAAAAATACCATGGCCATGATCATGGGAATCTGGCTGAAAATGATATTGAAGAGCGATTTCAGGGTCTTTGTCCCCGGTCGCGTGCTAGGATTGCCTCTAAGATGATGACTTGAGCGGTTCAGGTGAGCGCATGCGTCCAACACGGAAGCGCATCCGACTCGTCATACATAATCGCGACCGCCTTGGTCCGGGATTAGATATGATTGGATCAATATCCCCGGAAGTCAAAAATGACAGGTAACCTTTGTTCTGCAGGTGCTGATTAGGACACCCATACAGCACGAACTCGAGAAAGAGTCTTGCGTTAGGTGCTGCTTCCCCAGTGCTGATGGGAAAAACGTCAAATAGGTTGACGATTTATACTTATAATCGTCGAGACACGCACTTCTCTATCACGAGGAGTTCGTGAAGATGATGACATTGCCCCCATCAGCTGTAGGCAGTTGCTCGTGCCTCCACACAACATTCAACCACAGCTTATCTCGATGAGCAGCTTTGAATCTGTTCAGGACGTCCAAATACGCGTCAGAGTCATCCTGTCGCAGTCTTTTATGAGCGAATGCAAACTCCTCCTCAACCCGATCGTCCGTCTGCCCTTGTTGGCAGCGTGTGAGATAGTTGAGCATACGGTTATGTTTCAGCTTTGCCTTGACCGATGAAGAAGATGAGCCCGACTGGCTATGATGGCTTGAATACATCCCACTCGCAGATTGCTCGGGGTAATAGAGTTCGAGCTGCTTGATTCTACCAATGAGTAGTAATTGTAACAGCGCTTTTGCTGCGGCTAAGAAGTAGGAATCTGGTGGTCCTTCAGACTCCCATGGAACCCAGACACTCACGGTATCGAGTTCTAAACGGCGGCAGATGAGGCTATTGAGCTTCTCCCAGCCTTCTCGGACATTGTCGAATGGGGCCATGGACATGCGACCGAAGATGAGTTTGTTAAGGTACTTCTGGCTAGCAGCGGGCAGACATTGCAGGAAACGCCATGCTTCGGTAGCATGACAGTCGAGCGTAAAAGCGTTAGCACTGTAAACTGTTTTCGCGCCCTCATAGTACAGATGACGGCTGACACGAAGGATTGCCACTGGAAGTGGATACCTTGCGCGAAGATAATGTGTTGACACTTTTCCCTCTTTATTCCTTCTTTCTTCTTCTTCTTCTGTACTAGTAACAAGACCTTTGTTTTTCGATTCTTGATAGCCGTCCCACCATAATTCCATATCAAAATGAACAGTGATACCACCGGGTACACAGAGGAGATGTTTCCAGATTTGACTTCGTAGCTCAAATGGGAGGCTAAGAAGCTTTGATTCCGCGGTCATCTTAACGCTGTTCATACTAGAATATGTATACTGCTGGGTTCTAGATTCCAAGGAAGAAAAAGAGTGCTAGGCAACAGAGCATCGGCTAACTATGTTTGGCTTGGCGCTGGTCCTAGATCCGGTCCGGGTGTAAGGATGGAAGATGATCGGCACACACAGTCCTTCTTGTCCTTTCATCCCATCCCTCACGATAGGGCAATAAGACACGCAGGAAAGAACCAGAGTCACGGGAGATTGCAGGGGTTGCAGCAGAGTAAAATTTTTCGAGGTTAACAGACTAATCACGAGAGTTGAATGAGGATCTCTGATAATTCGATGCAGGAATTTCACCATCTCTTAAACGAGCTACGTGCTATCATAGAGATTCAATAGGATTATTGCATTGCTGCAGGCAAGGGTGTAGGACATAGAAATAGACAGTAGAGAATCATTAGTCTCAATCTCTTGGTGTACAAACACGTTGCATTCATTTGGCACAAGGAACGATCACGGTACTTGTATTCTGGTCTCTTATTGGTGAGTCTTTAGGTCGCAACATGGCGAAAACTCACTGAAGTCGTCTCTGAACGCGGAGGTGAATATCTCCCGAACCTTGTTCCTAATATCAGGGAGACTTCGTCACAACAATGACCGTCCCCTCATAAGCTGTATTTACATCCTCACGCCTCCATGTTATGCTCAAGCGCCGTTTCTCTTTTCGATCAGCCCTGAATTTGTCCAGACCCTCGAACCAGTCCTCCGGTTTGGAATTCCAATTAGCGGCTTTGAACTCGTGCTCGGCATCACGATCTTCTTGATTGGGTTCAGAGTATGTGATATGATCGATGAGCCAGCTCGCCTCTAAATTATATCCAGCCGGTAGAGTGACCGGCTCGCAGTCAGGCTTGCCGTCATCCGTATTCAATTCGGCGAAATAGAGTCTTAAGTATTTGAAATGACTGCGAAGCAGCACTTGCACTAACCCTTGCAGAGCGGCCTGCCAGTACCACTCTCCCTCCGAGCTATCATCCCTCGGAACCCAGATAGTCACAGTGTCGAGTTTCATGCGGTGAGATATGAAGTCGTTCATTCTTTCCCAACCATTCCGCAAATGGCTGATGTCTGTCAACGCGGAGATGTCTGCTAGTGTTGAGATATCTTCAAAGACGAGGTGTCGAACACGATTGCGGTGAGCCTTGTGCATGCCTTGCATGTATTTTCTAGCTTTGACTGCATCGCAGTGGACTATGATCTTGTTGCTACTGTAGAGCGTGTTCATGCATTCGGAGTATAGCTGATGATTGACACGTGGAACTTTCGGAGGAACTGGAGTTCTCGCGCGAATACGAAGACCTTCTTTCGTTACAGCTCGTTCGTCTTGGATAAGGATAGCATCTAGCTCGCAAAGAACAAAGTACCAAATTCGACTTCTTAGCTCGAAAGGGAGACCGAATAGTCTTGATTGGGCGGTCATATGTCTCAAACTTATCAAAAGCTGCCCGTGCAGTGAATGCACATATCAGCGTGATTGCGGTTGAGGTGACCGGGTGGATTGGAAAGAGAAAATGAGCAGGCTGATAGGATTACATATATTAGTGGGAAAAAGGATCTCGGCTAATGATCCTTCAGAGTAAGCTACATCGGGTCAAGGGGAAAGATGTTTCGTGGGGCGCTGAAACATTACAACTTGAACGACCGTAACCACGTTGTCGTGTGACGGCTGAGCTTCTGGATAGGCTATCAAGTGATTGACAGATATGTAGAATACATGAATGTAGCGCTTCCTAGCAAGAAACACCTAAATTTCAATTTGCCATAGTCATTCTTCCTCAGGGAAAGCTAGAATTCTTTGGAGCTTTGGTGCAATGATTAAGTTTATAAGTGCAGCCAAGAGCACAGCGATGAATACAGCCGTGGAGTGGATACCGCAGCTGATAAGCGTGGAGGATGGTCCTCTACCGTTTCGAGTGTTATTCCTTTGCGAATGCGGCGACTTCGTTAGCACGATAACAGTCCCCTCATCAGCCGTACATGACTCCTCTCGCGCCAAAACAACATCCAGACGCACCTGCCTCTTCACCTTTGGAGCAGTATGAAGCTCGCACAGAACATCCCAATAACATTCAAAATTATATTCCTCACTCAATCTCCTATGAGCCTGCGCATATATATGTTCATGCTGCAGTCGATGATAAATAAGGTATTCGATGGACGGAATCCTCATCAGATTGGCATCAACAGGTAGGTAGACTGGCTCAAGCCACCAGTAGTCGAAGTAGTAGAGGCGCAGACTTTGAATCGCTCCTTTGAGTAGGAGATTCACCAATCCTTCTGGCGCAGGCCAGTAGTAATTGACTAGTTCGTCTCGGCATTCAGTTGGGGCCCAGATGGTCACGGATCGAATTTGCAGGTTGCAAGAGATATAGCTGATCAAGTCTCCCCAGCCCTGTCGCACAGCAATATCGTGTGCGTTTGTGGAGCGTTTGTCGAAAACAACGTGCTTCATGCATCTGTTGGCAGTTGATGGTAAAGATTTGAAAAACCTTACTATTTCGACTGGACAGGATCTGAATGTGAATTTGTTTCTGCTGTAGAGAAGATTCGTGCATTCGAAGTACAGTTGACGGTTCACGTGTAGTACCTCTAAGGGAATGGGAGGTCTTGCATAAAGGCAGTGACCTTCAAGAGCCTTTCCATTTGCACGATGACGATGTGTTTGTGCCCGGAGATGTGTATCTACCTCTAGAATGATACTACTTGGGGGGCAGAGTAAATATTCCCAGATTTGAATGCGGAGCTCGGGAGGGAGGTTTAGCAGCTTTGAACGGGTAATCGCTTCATATCGTGTTGATCTTTTCGATGGTCTAAAGAAAAGCTTTTGCAGCATTCTCAAAAGATGAACAAGGCATTCTACAAGAATGAGATAGATATCGAAAGCCATTGGTGGCAGCTTCGCACTGACAAAGTATTTCGCAGGCGATAGAGGTATCGGATGTCGAATTCTAGTTCACGCAGACTAAAAGTATCACTTTCTGTCTTTCCAGCAGTTTAAGCCCTCCTATGGCTCGGCACTCGTCATCGCTTCCGAATCGTGATTCCCTTCATTCTGGTATCGGGAAATGAATAGATGATGAAATTAGTTTTCATGATCTATGATATCCTTCACATCAATCAATGCTGTCGGTAGTAGGTCAGCTGATTCCGAGCCTGCCAAACGTAATTTGCAAGTTGCCCTTGCATGGCCTTCGTATCACGCTTGGTCGCCCATCGGGTATCCAAAAAAGTGAATAAAGGCGAAAGCGATACAACGACTTCCAGCCAAAGCATACCGAAACTCGTGTGTGAACACCCGATGGTGCGATTCAATATAGTATTTACCTATATTTGAGAAATTTCATGCCTGGCTTCTGCAGCAACTCCTGCGATGACCGTATACCAATACAGCCCCCTCTATTCAATTTTTCTTGCTAGGTCCCAAGGCCACTTGCTTCGCATCTTAACCTGATGCGCATTCTTATGATTTTGGAACATTGTTCTGTTGGATCCAAATAAGCTATATATCGTTATCTCATCGTCGTAAGCGTCTTGAAAAGGACAAATCATATCCATAGTTTTGTGAACATGCTTGATGGGTTCTCATCATGACCTCATAAGCAATTCATAACTTCCGTTAACGGATACTATAATATTTCACAAAGATACTGGTTCTCTTCGAGAACGTGTATTTCACCCACGTTGGTCAAGGTTGATGGCAGAGCGTAAGTTAATGCAATCTACCATTGCCTAGCCGTCTCGTATACTTATCAGAAGGCGAATTGTTGACGACACTTGCGATGAGCCGATGGCAGTGACTGCAAGAATAACCTCGCATTGAATGGGCCGCATTCGAACTTGAAAAAGTTGTCATTGTAAAGTGTATGCACGCATTCGGTATACGATTGATGGTTGACTCGGAGAATTTCTACTGCGATGGGGGATTTGGCGCGAAGCCAATGGCCTTGTTGGGGGTTTTTCTCGACTATATCGGCTTCATAACCATCTTTCTTCCAAAGATCCAGGTCAAATTGGAGAATGATGCCACGAGGCTGGGATAGCAGGAAATGCCAAATCCGATTCCGTAGCTCGGATGGGAGATTGAGAAGCTTGGATTGATTGGCCATTTTCCACGATCTCATCCAAATCAATCTGTAATGAGAAATAGCCCCTACAGCTCCTGCGCCGATAATGAGGAAGCTAATGGAGTACCTCATTTTGTTCACTCAGTCACAGATCGTGAGGCTCCCGTTCTGAGTCCTACGACGCCCGGCGCAGCATTCATACCAGACACATCTTAGGGCAAGATCAATTTTCACTTCTCCGTTGGCAAATCTCATGACTTCAATCTCTTTCTCCGCCGCACTCTTGTCTATGGCTTGTCGCTTCCTCTTCGCCGTAATCATGGCGAGCGTCTCCCGCCAATCGCTTCGTGCATTGAAAAACTCGCTATGACGACATTCATATTGCTTATGTATGAGCAGCAACTCAATTTTCTGCCCGAGATACTCCGTCGGATACTAAAGTCTACTGACCGGGTGTCTACGAAACGTTGTGTTGCGTTTATTTCTTGCCCTGTGGAGGGTGAAGTGACGCGACCCGCAGTACCTTACTGTATATGCGGGTTATGACACGCAGGCTGTTATCTACTGCTTTAGGCAGGTGGCTCACCGTCTCTTTATGAGATTCCGCTCCGGCTGCGGGGCTGTAGGCAGCTTCGCACGTTGAGTCAGACCTTGAAAAAGGTTTCCAATGTCACTTTTCTACTTCTTCAATTCTACCTATCTACATTTTCCCCAAGGCATAGATCTCTAGCGGCGGTTTGGTCATGGTGCAGTTCGTCGGTCTGTTGGCGTTGAGCCTTGTTGTGACGAGTCATGTTTCAGCAGCAGTTGAGTCATCCGTAAAGCTGGAGGTCAAGGTTGCGTTGAACTCGCGCTCAGCCAACATCCATCTCTCCCGGTCACATGAATCCGTGTACCCCTTCGCCGTAACCTACGGTGCATGCCACCCTGTCAGCAGTCAAGTGGAAGCAGATCATCATATTGATCAGGTCCATGAGAAAAGTACTGACAGGTTGGTCTGGATTCTACCAGACGATATCGAAGTCCAAGGCTGTTTATCTGCTTGGTCCTCGGACGCCAGGCTTGTTGGTCGTAGTGCACCGTTGCAAGTCAATAAAGATAGCAAGCATTGGATGAGGAAGCGTCATCTGGATAGAGGAACGAAATTGAGCAAACGTGCAAGCATTCCCATGACCAATGCAAGCGGCATTGAACCCAATGGACCATGGTTTGACGGGGTTGAAGCGCTCAAGGAGTCAGAGATAAGTACTGTAGATGTTGCCCAGGCAAAATCGAAAGGTAGTTCATATTGAGGGCTTTTGGTTTTTATCACAATGCTATTCTTACTTACCTGTCGCTATAGAAATTGCTATCGTTGGTGCTGGCATGGCTGGACTCATGACTTGGGTATTTTCGCTTTTTCTTAATGACATTCGTTGCGGCTGACAAGATACGAGCTGTGCTTGAACATGAGCGGCTTCCAAAACGTTGAGATAATCGAAGCTGGTCAAAGACTAGGAGGGTACGTATGCGGGCATCGAGCAGAGGTAGCATCAAGGGCCATGTTGAACAAATGATAGGCGTGTGCACACTGCGTATCTGGAAGGCGGACCATTCGATTACCAATACCAAGAGATGGGCCCAATGAGATTTCCCGAGAGCATTCAATACACCGGAAGTAACGAGACCGTCCCATTGAACGACATGAAACTAGTATTCCAACTCGCCGAGATCATGAATCAGATGAACGAAGGACAATCAAACTTCACCGTCAACTTCATCCCTTGGATTCAAGAAAGTCCGAATGGATTGGTGTACTTTAAGGGCTACAAGCTGCCCAGTGGTCTACCGCCCACCGTTTCCGATCTCGATAGCCAAAATTCGACCACGCAGCCGCCTGTCGATCCTACGGTCGGGAATATCACCAGTGCAGTCACCGATCTTACTTGCACTCCTGAGCTTATGGCGGCTGCTGGTAGGAACGTCTTCACTGCGTACAAGTCATTCATCACCAGTGGGCTTGGGGGTCTCGGCGGTGATGACTGGTCGGAGTATGCATATATCCACAATTACCTTAAGTATTCGCTTAATGCGACGGATCAAGTGTTGAACGTTGGCGATTTTGGGGGAGCTGGAGGGGATTCTTTCTGGGATACTATGTCCGTATACGCAGGCCCTTGAAGATGCTATTGCATTGACGAACGATCTAGCTACGAATGCGCGTACTTTGGGGCGACTAAATGGCGCACCATCGATGGAGTATGATTTTCTTAGCCATTTCTTTCGTTGTCCCTCAATCATTTTCAATGCTCTTTCAGCAACACGTCGCTCATCATCATCCAGGGTCTCAATAGATTACCATACTCCTTCTATCCTCACGTCGGCGAAATCACGACCATGGGCCGCTCAATCGAAAGGGCTGAATACCTGCCAGACTCGAACCAAGTGTCACTTTCATGGAAAAATGCCTATACAGACTCAACCTACCAGAATCAGACCTACGACTACGCGATAGTTGCTGCACCATTCGCCAAAGTCCGAAGCTGGCGCTTCCCAAATACAGGCAAGATATCAGATCACCCAGGTCTAGAACTTGCGACTGATAAGAGAGTTAGCGTTCAATCCTACCCTCGAGAACGCCATAACTGCTATGCCTTACACCGCTGTCTGCAAAGTAATCCCCCCAAGCTTCATCAACACTCGTCCACTCAACTGACTACCCACAGGTCGCTCTCCAATTCTCCACCCGCTTCTGGGAGCACTACCCCGCCCCCATCCTCGGCGGCTGTTCCACAACAACCGATATCCCCGGCATCGGCAGCATCTGCTACCCGTCCTACAAAATCAACAGCACCGGCCCCGGCGTCATGCTCGCCAGCTACACAGGCGGAAACTTCGGGATCCGGTTCGCCTCCCTAACAGAGCTCGAACACGTACAATATGTACTCAATGCGATGATCGAGATCCATGGGGAGGTGGCGAGAGAGCAGTATACGGGGAAGTATAACCGGAGATGTTGGGCACTGGATCCGTTGGAGACGGCGAGTTGGGCGAGCCCGAGTATTGGGATGCATAAGCTTTATATTCCGACTTATTTCGAGACGGAAAATAATGTGAGCAGTTCTCAGATTATATTTCCTTCTTTCGATATTAAGAGTGGAGGGCTGGAGGCGAATTGTATACTGATGAGGTTATCTGGAGTAGATGATCTTTGTGGGTGAACATACGAGCTACACGCACGCATGGAGTATGTCCGACCCTTCCTCATCATCAGCGTGTCCTGCCACTAACATTATCAAGTTTCCTCGGCTCTGGAATCAGGCATACGAGGAAGTGTACAGCTCCTACTCGAGTTGGGATTAGTCGATGAAGCAAAAGCCATCACAGAGAAATTCATGGCCCGCTGGATTAGCATCTAATTCCGCATCTAAAGGCACGAAGTCGATGAAGTAGATGGTAGTGATGTCGAAAAGATGCAGGGTGTAGATCTCAATTTCAACGGCGGGAGTATGTTGAAGACATTAAGGGGGTGGAGATTTAGTCGAGAGGATGGGATGTAGAAAGACAAGAATCAGACGTATTTAGCGAGAATTAGCAGATCTTGTCAGGTGATGTACCATTGAGCGTGTCGAGGCATGTGCGTGGGGAAATATCGGCTGTTATGCGTTCCTCAAAGTAAGCCTTCACAAAATAAATCAAACAGACCCGGCCATATCATGCCCGGCGTAATAGGCATTGGCAGCTAACGAATGGGATTCCAACAATGAGGAAAATAAAGATATGGGTCTAAATTGGATGATACATGGATCGTATTGCTTGTCGCTACCGCCACGGCGATCCGTGAGGGCTTCGGAAGAGTGACGTACTTCAACAGGTAACGATAGTAGCCAATTTCAAGACTATGAGCTTGAAGCATAGTTCAAACGCTACAGATAGAATTACTCTATGCGGCCTTTCTCATGCGGTCGATCTCAAGACCGCAACAAGTAGATAAAAGATCGCCGCTGGAAATTGGGCGCCAGATTTCTAGTCAGGACTAAATGCTCGAAAGATCGCGCTAACAGCAACCTTTTTTAGTATCGATCTTGTCATTGTACCTATCCGACAGGCGCCATAGCCAACCATGAAACAGGGGCAGGCTGTCATAAACTGCACAAAACTTTGCAGCTTGCGATTTCGATGCACCATTGTCAATCGTTGGAATTTCCCTCTCTTGACAACTCCTAGTACATCCATATCAATATCTCTTCTCTTTTAAAAGCTGAACTTATTATTGGTGTCTTTGAAAATGACCGGAGTCCGCAAATTCCGCCTTGCGGGTTTAGCATAACAGCCGACAAGGCATGCCTTCGCTTATTCTATACTTCTCTCTCTCAGAGCCTACTCACCCGTGCCTGTTTTACCTTCCGCTACTTAAACCTCGACAGCGCTGTCCTCGCCGCTGTTATATAAGACTTCTCGAAAGATGATCAGAAACTACGCTCGGTCAGAAACACGCTATGTACCTTCACTTTTATTTTACCAGCAACCGTCGAGAATGGCCGATTATGTTCATGTGAGTAAGTGATAGTCTCTGACTTAGCTGCTGCTCTACCACATATATTCCTCTCATCTCTATACCTTACTATGTATCGACTATTGCTCGCATTATTCGCCATAGCTAGTCCCTCCTACGCACGACCTGGACAGAAAGATCTATACTTGCCCAGGCATTCCAGCTTGGAACGTCAATTCTCGGGATTCCCCACGGAATATCTGCCTAATCGAGCCAAGTACGGACACATGCCTAGAAAACCAGAACCTGAAAGCTGATCAAAAAACCTAATGATCTAGTATTGCATTGGGAGCCGATGATGATAATCTTACACTGCCGTTATGGCCAAAAGGCCATCCCGAGATACGGCCACAAATTAGTGTCTATCCAGGAATCCCTCCCAGAGGTATCGAACTCATCATCAGCCTTGCCATCAGAATCCATGAGTATTGGAGGGATACCGCAAATTATCCAATTCGCAACGTGATCGACGATAGTAGGCCGCCATTCAAGAATATTCATTTCTTCACCAAGCCTTCTGTGCTGCCAGTGGCAATATTCAATCCTCTAAAAGGCGGAATCACTTTGGCCTGGATACTGCGTAGATGCTTCGTACATTCGTTCTGGCCTGGGTCCATCAAAGCTATCGTTTGGGATTTATCTGTGAGGAGTGTCCCGATCTCTGTGGCTTTCCTCGAGATCAAAAATGTTCCGCGTTCTGACTCGGCCCCTTCGCCATCGAATCCAAATATTACTGACGACGATACGCTTGCTGAAGACACGGCTGTGAACACGACAGCCCCGGGCAATGGATCTCTTCGACTACCCCCCAACACCTCTTTCGGCGGTATCCCGCCTCCCGTGGAGAAACGTTGGTTAGCATGCTGGTCACAATTATTCCTACACGTAATGCAATTCTCTCCCGATCGGCGTGTAAAGGACGCCGTAGATCCGACGCCAGATCCACGGAAAACGAGCGTCTTCCACTATAGTTGTGATGTCATAAACTTCCTGCCAACGCGAGATAAGATACATTTGGAATTGCTACCAACCGCGGGAGCGATGAGCAGGCCTTTTATGACTTATGGGGAATTGGCAGCGGCTTTGCTTGCATGGATTACGAGGGTTGTTGATACGCCAGATGGATGGCTTCGGCCTCAGGGAGTGTTTGCTGATGGCGGGGGTGTTGAGGAGGGGGGATTGTTTATTACTCTCTCTGGCTCATAATATTGGGACATTTTGATTGGTAGAGGTTGGGCGTTTTCGTAATAGGAACTTGCGTTTCCTAAGGAAGTTCAGGCTAGTATACCGTTGAGCGTCAAAATCACCGTATTAATTTTCTACAGAACTCCTCTTATTTGCTGTGACATAATTAAATAAGAGCAGATACGTGATCGCCAGTTGATACTTCCCCATACTTTGTTCCAAACCTTTACATCGAGTCTTCGCTCCATGTCGCGTCTCACTTCCACTGAGATGTACGTTTATGGAGCAATACGTCGGCAAAGCGGGGGTAAAAGTTAGCCGAGGCACAATCATATGACGAAACGCGCTAAACCCACAGAAGCATAGTCTGTGTTTACAGATGACTAAGCAATCGCTTGTCTTTGCGTGGCCACAAAATCATTCCCCAATAACTCAAGACCATCACTCCATGCTTCGTATGCTCCCACGGACATGCTCCGGTGAAGCTTCATCGTACGGTGCGGTTGTGTCACATGGCTCACCAGCCCACACTCAGCCTCTGGAGACGAAGATGATGGGGCGAGGCTTACCGTTTTCGCGTGCTACCACGCAACAACGCCCGCAATCTCCGGATTTTTTCCGTCAATCCCATATCCAGTGCTCCAATCGGGCCACAAGTCATGGCCCAATGTGGGTTTCAGCTGCATCATGGCTACTCTAACGACTCTGTAGCAGTTCACGAATTCGTCGCAACTGACAGGTGGTCCAGCTAGCGGCAGCTAAAATCTGCAGCATTAGCTGCGAGGCTAGTTTTCCCTATGGAGGTGGGCCTGGACTCTGGATTGGTTACTGTCGAGTCGCGCTACCTTTGAGGCTGATGTTGGGGGCTGAGGCTCTTGAAGACGCAAAATCTTTCGACCGGTTCAGGTGGACATCCACTGCTGCTTGACTTCAAGTCTGCTACTTCTTCCAATTCTCTGTGCTCGCTTTATGCTCCATTAGTCATTTTCTCCCTGTCTTACGTTCATGTGAGTAAATCAGACATGAAAGCTCTAATCTGCCACGTTTCGCTTAACAGCCATGTTTTGGTCGTGACATCAGCATCGTCTGAGATCGCAATTTCGTCTTGGCACATGGCCTGATTTACCCTAGCTTTTAGGGCTTAAGTTGATGATGGCTGAGCCCATATCCGCTGCTGCTAGTATCGCTGGGCTTGTTACTCTGGCGGACGTCGTTTTTGGCAGAATCTTCAAATATGTACAGACAGCCAGGAAGGCCGATGAGGAAATCACAGCCCTATCATCTGAGATCGGCGCTCTTTACGGCATCCTCAGCAGATTGAACCTTGTCTCTCGCCAGCTAGTAGATGACTTTGTCGGCACAGCTCCTCGTATGCACTATATTGGCTCATGCCAGGAAACCCTCGAGAAAGTACGGACAATTCTGGACAGAGATACCGCATCTTCTGCTCGGACTCAGCATGTTGACAATCTGAGACGGAAACTCCGCTGGCCCTTTCGCTCTTCGGAAGTAAAGACGCTCCTCGCAGAAATTGAGCGACACAAGGCGACACTCGGGCTAGCCTTGAACGTTGACGGGATGACGGGATTATTGCAATCTCTATCTCTTCAGGGCACGATACGCGACACCGTCGACGAAATAAAGCGGGAGCTGAAGCAGAAACACGAAGCAGATGTTCGTATCGCCATCGACGCTAAACGTCAAACAATTCTGAGGTCCTTTGGGAATATCGATCCGTGCCAAAACCAAAAGATGAGCATCAAGCTACGACAGCCGGGTACTGGATCCTGGTTGATTGAGAGTCAGGAATACAGAGATTGGTGTCAGACTGGGAATAGGAAGCTTTGGCTTTACGGCATACCAGGCGCAGGCAAAACGATTCTGGCGTCTACGATGATTGAGGAGGCACTTCGAGGAAGCAACGCCAACAATGCAGTAGCTTTTTTCTATTGCGACTACAAAGATCCTGCGACACAGAAACCACAGCTTATTCTTGGTTCACTCATTCAGCAAATCGCGAAACAGGACGAACAGGCTTTCGAGAAGGTCGCGGTATTCTGCGATAATTGGAACACGGAACACAGAAAAGATTATGACTATGACTGTCAAGAACTACGAGATCTACTCCTAGAAATTTCCTGCTGCTTTGATAGTGCTACAATCTTGGTGGATGGACTCGACGAGTGTGGAGCAAACACGCCCGAAATGATGGAGCTTCTTACAAGCTTAAATGCAGACGATGTTGGTGCAGATATCAGAACGCTTTTCTTGAGCAGGGATGAAGTCGAGATTCGCGAGCGTCTCGGAGACTATTGCCATTTAGCTGTAGCTGCGAGGAGCAGTGATCTGAGATTGTACGTCGGTGCCGAAATTGAGCAAAGAATACGCAAAAACAAACTTCGCATCAAAGATCATTCTCTCAAGGAATATATCATGAATCGACTGGTCGAAGGAGCAGAAGGCATGTAAGTATGAATCGATACAATGGTTGCTATTGATTACCCCATGCACCCAAAGTACCTGGAACGAAACAAGCTGCTGACAAGCCTTGGCTAGGTTTCGATGGGTTGCTTGTCAGATGGACTACCTATGCGAATTGCCGAATGACAAAAGTCGACGGAAAGCGCTCGGAGATCTACCTCGGGGCCTGAATGCCACCTACGAAAGAATCTTGAGACGCGTCAATACGAGCAGCACGGAGGTACAGCTGCTAGTGTCAAGGACTTTGCGATGGATTATCTACTCCCATTGGAATTTACCGACTCCGGCACTATGCGAAGCCATATCACTCAATCTTGATGATACGAGGAGAGACACCGACAGTATTCCTGATGAAGTTGAGATACTTCGCTGGTGTAGCAGCCTTGTCCGAAAGTCTCCGGATGGCAATTACCTTGAATTGGCTCACTTTACTGTCCAGGAGTTCCTGCTACAGATCGTAGATGATGATGAAGGCGAATTTGCGATCTTTCGAATCGGTCCTGGGCATGACGAAATCGAGCTCGCAAAAGTATACCTTACCTACTTAACCTTCCAGGACTTCGATGAGGGACAGCGTACTACCATTGAAGATTCGAAACGTCGGAGGGATATGTATCCGCTGCGGGAGTACGCTGTTGGAGAATGGTTTCTCCGAGCTGAAAAACACTTAGGTGACGAGGAGCTTTCTATCCTTGTCAAGCGACTTCTAGATCCCTCGAAGCCCGGGGCTTTTATATCCTGGGTTCAGGATTTCTTTCTCTTCCGGGATTTTCGGACATGGACACCAGAAAAAATAGATACGCTCATTGCTGAAACAACTCCGCTACATTTTGCTGCCTTGCTAGACCTTCCCGAGATTTGTGCATGGCTAATAGAAAGTGGGTGTGATGTCAATCGGAACAGTGTTATAGGTTCTCCAATCTATTGCGTCATGGTACTCATGGAGTTACCGGTGTATCTCCCAGACACAATCAATTGGGTTCCAGGCCAGAGTGTGACAGAAATCCTCCTCGAGGCGGATGCTGATCCAAATTACTATCATGTATCATCAAGGACTTCGACTCTGTTCGCAAGCTTAAATCACGGCGGATGGGAAGCTTCTCAGAGGCTCCTTGAGAAGGGCGCTAAGCTCGACGAACATAGCTTAGCGTGGTTGGAGAGGAGCAAAGCCCTGGATGACCCAAGCTTGAAGAGCACTGTAGAAAATATCAGGATCGAGGACGTGCAAGATGAATATCGCCGTAGGGTTCTCAAGCTCTACTCAAGAATCGGCAAGTACAGCGCGTCGAACCTCTTCGGAGTGGCTGGTCATAACAGTGAGAATGCGCAATTGCAAACTATCAATCACGCGATAGCTCTGTCCACTGCTGCCAGATTCGGTCAGATCCAAGCTGTTGCACAACTACTCATGGAATCGAACGTCGATATAGGAGTAGCTGAGCCTGACACTGGGCTTACAGCTCTCCATCATGCGGCGATAACCGATCACCCGAACATCGTGAAGCTCCTTTGCTCTCACGGAGCTCGATACAATCAGACCGACAACGAAGGCAAGACTACCTTACATCACGCCGCCCGTCATAGCTGGAGGTGTCTTGAATACCTGCTAGAACAAGCTGTTGACGACATTGAGCCCGATAACAATGGCTTAGTTTTGTGGCATGAGGCCGCATCAGCTGAAAGTACGAAAAGTCTAGATATCCTAAAAACATCTCTTACGCGAATGTTGTCCCTTAAAGAGATGAGGACTATTACTGGGTGGTCTCCCCTACTGTGTGCAGCTTCACGTGGTGCTACGGAGTGCATTGACTGGCTTCTCGACGCTGGCTGCACGATAATGGACACAGCTATCGATGGATCAACCGCACTACACGTAGCCAGCAAATCCGGGTCTTTGCGATCAGTCCAGCGGATCATAGATCATGGCTGTGATATCAATTCTGTAACCAACGATGGCTCGACAGCGCTACATTACGCCCTTCTGGATGTTCCTGAAGGGGTCAGTGACATTGTGAGAATGCTCTTAGAAGGAGGGATTGATGTGAATAGATGCCGTGATGATGGTCTCATGCCGATTCATTTACTCATAGCGCACGGTGTCAGGGGCCTATCTTTCAATGCACAAGATAGGCTTACAATTGCCGGCTTCATACTCAACCAAAGGTCAACGGTCCTGGACCAGATTTTGCGTGACCGCTCGCTCTACTCGGACGAGGTCGAACTTATCTTCAATATCTTCCTTGCAAATAAGCTGGATCTCAGTACCCAGAGTCCTCACAGTAATTCTATCTTGAGGTCATTGGTCGATGTGTGGCAATTCACCTGCTCAAGATACCTCACTCTGAGTCCGACAAAATCAATGTTGCGCACAGCCGTAGAAAAGATTCCTTTGACGGGACCTTTACATGTGATCTGCACCGATCCCAAGCTGATCGTCTCTGCGTTGTCATGTGAAGACGAAGAAATGGTCTACAAGCTCCTCGAACATTCACCTGACGTGGATGCCCGGGTTGGCGATACGTCGATTATGATGACAGCTTGTGAAGAAGGCTGCAGTCCTGTCCTTTTCGAGCAGCTGTTAGGTCGATCCAGTACCGGAGGCGATAATTCCAGCTTTCTACGCCTCGCTTGCCAAGGGACAAGTAGCAAGAGTCGTGGAGTCGTCAAGTTGCTTCTTGATAAGGGTTTCGATACGAACGAGCAGTCTCCGACGGATAGTAGAAGTCCTCTTATGATTGCAGCTCGCCAAGGAGACGTGGACATAGTCAATCTTTTAATCTCACACGGAGCAGACATGTACGCACTAGACAAGGCTGGCTGCAATGTAGTGCATTACGCATGTCTCGGAGGCCATGTCAAAATTCTGCGGGTGCTCAAAGACTCTCCGGTTGACTGGAATTGTAGGGGTGAAATCCTGATCCATACTGGGAGTATGACGGGTGCCTGCCCACTTCATGTTGCAGCGAGATTCGAAGATGGCGTCTTGGAGTATCTCCTCAACGAAAACCTTATCACTGACATCGATCAAGTCACCGATCAGTCCGAGAGCGCCCTGCGTATTGCTACGTGGTCACGTCAACCAAAAAACGTTGCTTCACTTCTTTCACGAGGTGCAAATGCCGCCATTAAGGATACCATGGAAGACACCGGTGAATGCCCAATCCATGTTGCGGCCCGATTGGGAGACAAAGCCATAGTATCTTTATTCTTGCAGTATGGATGCAATGTGGAAGTCCTGGATGATCAGGGATTGACTTGTGAGATGCTGGCAAGGAAAAACGGTAATAAAGAGGTCGTGGAGATGTTGAAAGGGTACAGTGAGAAGCAGGGTGAGTTGACGTGCTTCCCATAACTCAGCTCCTAATACTGATCTGTTGAAATTCCGCCACGACAGCTCAGGGCTTTGCCACCACCACGAAGATAAGCAAAAAACCAGCCCACTTATCAAGACAACTTCAAGTTGCTATAGAAGTAGCAGATATCGACTTGTGCCAGCGGCTCGTTGATGATGGAGCGGATTTGAGCATGGGCTTCGACGTGTGCCAGTGGTGTACGCCTATCTTGTACGCGCTTCGCTATAGTCCTCGCACTGGCAACCGTCTTCAGATTATTGAACTTTTGGCTGGGAAAGAGCCTTCAACAAAACGAGTTGCATGCGATCTACCAGGGAGCATGAGGGGTTATACTACGCTCCACTATGCGGCTGCATTTGGACATCTCCGTCTTCTCCAGATCTTGCTCGACAAAAGTCCTATGATGATCTTCGAGCTCGGTACCTCTGTGCATCCTTTCCATTTAGCTATTCTTGAGGGGCACTACGACTGTGTTGAAATGATCGTCGCTCACTACAAAAGATACACGGGTGAGTCACTGTCACAAAGAGTTTACTAATGATCATATGCTCATAGATTGCAGGGCATGACTTTTGGTGCTCGGATCGAAGTCATCGGAATGTAGCATCGGTAGCTCAACTAGTCGAAATGCAGGTAACTCAATCATCGACAGAGCAGCCCTCGGAGGTCAAGACTGAGATCGATATCCACGCAAGCCTAAGGACTTCCAGACCTCTTCAAATTGCTGCAAAAAGCGGCCATACTCGGATCGCCGAATCACTGTTGAAACATGGCGCTTCTACTGATGCAACAGATGACTTTGGGTGGACAGCCTTACACTTCGCAATGGAATCGGAAACAGATCAGACGTCAACGGTTGAGCTTCTATTGGACCATGGAGCAAACGTGCAAGCATTGAATCGGCATCTCGAAACTCCCCTGATCCTTGCCGCATCCTTTGGCAAGCCAAAAGTCCTGAAAGTTTTGATCGATCGGGGCGCAGACGTCCAAGCGCTAACGAAGTGGAATACAACCGTGTTCCATCAATTAACGAAGATTGGCGCTATCCCCATGACACAATACCTGCTCGTGGGCGTTGAAGACCATTGCTTGGCTTTCGAAGATGCAGAGGGTTGGTCCCCCATTTCGCTGCTCTTAGCCGACGGGACCTGGAACGAGATCCTATTCACCCTCAACCTTGCACCAAACCCCAAAGTATACGAGCCGCGAGCCGGCAACATCCTAACATCCGCCCTCCAAAGTTCGAACCTGACCCCATCACTACTCAAAAAACTCCTCAAACGTTTGTCACCGACCGTTGTGACGACCCTTCTACGGCATCGAGCCAAGGTCGGAGGCTCCCCGCTCTATGCAGCTTGTACTATAGCATGTCCTACACAGCAAGAAAATTTCATCCAGCAACTCCTACAAGCGGGCGCTGACCTCGAACAAGAAGGCGGTAGGCATGGTACGCCGCTCATGGGCGCTTGTGCAGCAGGACGCTTTGAGGTAGTGCAGCTACTTATATCAAAAGGCGCTCAGATTTCATACCGAAAAGATGAAACGACTATTAGCGCTCTAGATGCCGCAAAACATTTTCCGAAGATTGTGAGGTGGTTGCTTGTTGAGCGGTATACGAAGGGACCGAGACGTCTTTGCTGGAAATGATGGTATATGATGGAGATGAGATCACAGTCCGTCGTATGAATACAATAAAATCTTCTCGCGAACACTCTTCTTATGGCCTTCTGATCAACCATGAGAAGCTTCCATTTATCCGCAATGACTTAAAACTAAGAAAATTGTCACTTCATGATACAACATATCCATTATGCTCTCCATGCAATCATCGAAAAATGCTCTAGACAAGCCGATATCACGCCCATGAGAAACCAGTAAAATGCAGATCCATATCGAGCATCTAGAGCAGGGTACAACAAAAACAAAAGTCACTATCCCGTACCTCATCTCCCTCGTATCCGAACCTTCATATGACAAACTTCCAAAATGCTGCATATTCAATCAAAGCAGATCTGCCATGAATTATTGGTAGATCAATCTCTCTCGTGACTGCAAACATGTTCAAACGAATATGCCGAGGTAGAGCCTTCGAGTGCTTCATATAAAACAAGTCTCGTACACGATATACACCGATGTCAATCTTGCTTCGAGGCAGGATGCAAAATTCAATCGCATACCTCTAGATCGCGATATTCCGTGTAACATTCATTGATCAAGAGGCATACTGCGCTGGATCGACCAGAAAGTTGGACGGCTCCTATATTATCTTCATATCTCACCGCATGAACATCTATGAATCTGTTGATCTCCCTCCAGAAACAGATCGATATCATCCATATACGGAGCTCGTACATCAACTCTACGATACAGAACCTGTATACTTAGACGTATCTCATGTCTAATACGTGGCTCGGAATTATTCCTTTGATTTCACTGTTTGTGTTTTTGATGATTAGGAAGGCATGCATTTATAATACACAGTCATGAGTCTTGACAGAAATGATCTTAAGAGAAAGGAAAACAATTTAAATAATCAATGAAGCAATGAGGAAAAAGAAATGATTGCAAAATTGAGTGATGCTAAATCGACTATCATCTGTAGGTTTTGTAATATGACTCTTTATCGCTTGTTATTTTAATTTCTTTTGCTAAGATATATACAAAGTAGATTGGAAAAGGGTACTACCGGAGGAGTAGCGTGTAGTTCATATTCATACACATTCTCGCCCACACCTCCTCACTCTGAAAAATTTTAAAGCATTTTTTGACCGTGGAAGAAGGAATGCTATGCAAAATATCTGATCCGATTGAAAGAAATCTACCTTAATTCAAGGTTCTCCGCCACCGAGTTCAATTTAATATAAACTCTAGAGTTGAGTTCGTATCCAATGGCTATTCATTGTTGAAATCACCTTGGCTTATGTCAACAAAGCAGGTGCATCCCTCCTCCGTCTACGGGGATGATCCACGAACAATGTTCGACGTCGTCTCATAACTTCATGGAGTATCACCCAGTCCGACTGGTCATTCTCCGTATTCATCTCCATACTTATATCCATATCCGCAACCCTGTCACGCAGCAGAGAAGCCCGCGAGACACGCCACATCCTCGAAAGACCAGCTACCCAGGCCCCAGAAATCGCCACATCAAAGTGCTCAGTCAAGCGCGCATAATAGTCTGGGACGTTCATACCACGCTCCCGATGCAGATTGCTTCCCACCACCGAAATAGTTGTGTAGGTCCTCCTCATACTCAGGGCCTCGGAGGCGATAGGCGAGCCAGAAATTATAGGCCGAGTCGTATCGCTAATCCAAGATTCAAAGAGATCGTTTGACAAAGCTCAAACCCGAGTAATCATTCCCGTGGGATCCCCATCCATACGACCTACTAATCGTATATGCTTATCGATAGGAGGAGCAAGACTTTTGCAGAAGAGAACCCAAAGTCTATCTGCTTCGTCGATCCATGCTTGCTCTTCGTCGGTGAGTGTCGGGGCGGCGAGTTCTCGGACATCTATACCATAGTAAACACGCGATAGGGTTTTTGTTTCGAGACGAGTTGAGGTGAGGGAGCAGGTGGTCCCGTTAGGGTCAGGGTACTCGGCATACGGGACAAGTTGGAGATGTGCGTCCTTCGGTGATGCTTGAAGATGCCCAGTTCAAGAGACAGGTCATGCCGAAGACGTGTCCGCAGCCTAGCTTGATAGGGAGCTCCTCATCGTCTCCATGGGCTTGGAGGGAGGGTCTGAGGCATACATGGCAAAATTGGTCGCTGAGTTCGTTGGTGGTGGGGAAAGTGCAGTCACTCGAGAGTCTCCGGAGGACGTCACCATAGTATCCGTTGGGCATAGTGAACAATCAGGTGCTTTCTCCAATATCAAGGGCGTCTGTCTAAGGAACATATCTTTGTTAAGGAATGTGAGGTGGGATAACACGATGTTGGGCAGGTGAAAAGGTTCGCTTCTTCGAACAACGATTTCACATGCACAATGCATGGTTCACGGAGGTTTGTTAACCAACAATGGACTTATTTGGCTAAGTGCGAAATCTGATGTATGGAGAATGGGAGTCTTCGTCCACTTTCGCTGCTACGAAAAACTCGATGTCATCTTGAAAGCTCCTTTAGTGAAAATTAAAGGGGTCGTACGCCAAGATTTTTGATGCCATGAGAGCAAGGGATGGGATGAATGTTGTTCATGAAAGCACTTCGGGAAATGTGGGTGATATCCATTCGATCACTTACACGTTTCGATGACAATTCCAGATTCAGTGCAAAGGCATGCAGTGGAAGTGGAACAAAGACACATTCATCATGAAGCGTATTTTTCAAGCTTGCCGGAACAAGTCCTTTGTTAGTGAAATGAACAGAGACCATGGATCACGCTTTGTGCACTTGGGGTTACTGTTCAAAAGGCATGTTGTATATATCCCTCTCCTCTCAAACCAATTGCGCTTCTTAAATGCAACTGTAACGACTACCTTGGACTCAACATTCGCAACTATCACAATTTTGCACTCAATGACAGCAACAACTCACAGAAATTGAATTACCAAATCCTTCGTCATGCCAAACGAAGATTACGGTGATCTACTAGGAAGATTATCACGAACCTGCACCTTCCCAACTATAGATGAAGTCGGCAACGAGGATTGCCATATATGCCTAAGATCATCCCTCCAAGCGCACGGGGGCGAATTGCCCACAAAGCTTGGATGCGGGCATACTTTCGGCATGTCCTGCTTGTTAACTTGGACATCCAACAGCCTTTCCGTAGGACGAAAACCGCCAACATGCCCCGTATGCCGAACGCCTTACCTTACAGATAGTCCACCCATTCCATATCCGCAGCAAGTTGAGACAGACAAACTGTCCCTCTTGTTTTCAGAACCAAATATTCGAGATATCGGCAGTATAGTTTTCTCCCCCGATGAGAACCTTTGGATTAAGAAGKCCGAGGAGCTATGGGACGATTTCTGCTGTACTCTGAGCGGGGGTGTTTACGTGCTGGAGACTGGGGAAAGTATGTTAGATGACAGTGACCTGATTGCTTCACTCCCACGCTTCGAGCTCTGCCAGTCGCTCGCCGAGTCTTTTATCAGCTACGACACCGCATGCAACTTCTTCCACGCGTACAAGAACCAGGACCAGCACTTCGAGCAAAGCGTACGTCTATTGAAATGGTGGAAGGACTGCCACGAGACCTTCCTCGACCGCATCCCGGAAGAATACGATCTCTTAATTGCGCATTTCAACAAGGCGAATGCGGGCTCTATGGCCCAGTCCATGGCAGCTGGCTTTTCGAGGAAGTGGCGAATTTCGCTAGCCTTCCGCACTGAACGACGGGGGCAAGGTGATTACGAGAACCCGGCGGTTGCGCATCGCCTGGCGCAAGAAATGAGAGAGGATCGTTCTTCGACCTTGAGACGACTTAGAGATATGAGGCAAAGACAGATTTTAGCTCAGATGAGGCGGGAAAGGGCATCTTCTCCTGAGATGTAGGTACTTAACTTGGGAAATCTTTGCTGAAGATATATTCTTCCTCCTTTGGGACCTGGGGTTGTTTTTATATAGACGATAGAGAAATTCGCAAGCATATAAACCTTTGAAAACGAATATTAAGATTTTCACTGCAATACTTCGTGAGATGGTTGAAAACGAATGCCTCATGTAGATCTACCTCGACTCTTTCACGCCCTTCATTGACCTGCGAAGATGGATTTGTCGATAAAGAATCACTCTATTTTCCTTATTGAATAGATATAGACCTCTTCTGAAATGGTCCTTTTTGAATATCGAATCTGACCTTCCGCAATGGTAGGAAACTTCTATCTGCACTTAAGTCATTTCTAATTCGTGTATAGGATGTGGAAAGTTGGTGCTGCTGTGCAATTATCAAGGACAACTTGCTGTACCACATTGGAAGACACTTATATTGTTATCCTCGACACTAGTATTACCACCTCGGTACTTCAAGATCCGGTGATCTTGCTCGGCAGGAGTATATTCACAGGTCACGGGGTTCTGCCTATATGCGTTTTCTGGGTTCAGAGCCTTGGTAGAAAAATGGCAAAGAAGAAGCTTGTACCCTGCGGGATGTGTTCCGCAGCTGATATGGTTCTCCGCGAGTTCTTTCTCAAGCACGGGTCATCATTGTATTGACTTCTAGGCTTCGATTTCGCCGAAACAGGTCCTTTGTTAGCGAACAAATAATCCATGAATCGCACTATGTTATTATGGAGTTATTGTTCATTGTTCGAAGTAGTGGGCTATTTAATCTGCCCCATTCTATGTTAGATTCTTCCTTAGACCCTTATCAAGGAATTTCACGGCCAAATCAAGGTTCGGAATCTTAGATTCAGTGACTGCAAATAAAACAGAGAATACAGAGCACCCGAAGCACACAGATCACCTGGCTGCTCATCATGCCTAACGAAAATTATGCCAGCATACTAGGAAGACTGGCTAATACGTGCACTTTTCCCACAGCAGATGAGCTCGGCGAAGATCAAAACTGTCATATCTGCCTCAGATCATCTCTCAAAGCGCATGGTGGTGGCGAGCTCCCCACAAAACTCGGTTGCGGTCATACCTTCGGCATGTCTTGCCTGATGAACTGGATATCTACCAGTACAGCTCCGACATGTCCCGTTTGCCGAGCACCATTTCTCGCAGATCAGCCGTCTGGCCGTGCAGAGCAAGAAGCTGAAATAGGAAATTTATCCAGGTTGTTTCTCGCTGTCGAGGTCCGTGAAGTTGGTAAGCCAGTACTTTCTAATAGCGAGAAACGGTGGATCGAGGGAGCGGAGCGGCATTGGAAAATCTTTTGCAATGCACTTGTTGACTCTCTCGACAGCGGTTGGTACCTGGGCGGTTTACCAGATCTGCAGGAAATACCGACCGCGATTGCTCAGTACCAGCTTTGTCAAACGCTGGCGGAGTCATTCGTCAGTTATGGCACAGCCTGCAATTTCTACTACGCCTATCGTAACCAGGACGAGCAATTCGAGCAGAACGTTCGCTTGCTGCGTTGGTGGGAGGGTCTGCATGGGACACGTGCGAGGTGGACCGCGCCGGATTACGATAATTTGACTGACCATTTGGATAGAGCCAGTGAGGGTTCCGTGGCTGCTAGTCTGGCGAGGAAATGGCGCGTGTTACAGCTTTCTAAGACGGAGCGGGATAACAGGACGGACACGGATATGGAGGACGACGAAGACTCGGAGGATGGCCAAGATGAGTTCAGCCAGTTCGCCGAGAGACTGAAGGGTCGAAGAGAGTCGTTCTTGTATCGACTTGCAATGTTGAGGGGTGTATGAGTCTCACTTCGACAGAGACAAATGTACTTTTCTCGGAAATTGCCTTTTGGAAAGGATCTAACACTATGTTCATGATTCAGATTGGCCTGCTCACCTAGGATAGAACCTCGAAGAGGGGATCCTTTAATCAAAAATCCCTTTGAATTTCCTCCATTGCCAATGAGCCTGCTGGACCGATTTCGCAGCTTAGTGCGTGTGTGCGTGCTACTGTAGACGTTTCCTCGGATTCTCATAGGCATTTGACTATAACAGTAAGTTTGCCTATATAATCTCCTCTTCAATTATCAAATTGATTCCCACACTGATAGCTTTCTACCAATTATAATTATCTTTAATCAGAGGTCAAGTTCATTTCCTCTAATCTTCTTCGCCTTTCATCATTAAACCGACTCCAAAACACAGTAAAAAGTCTGGCCAAAGACTATAACCAAGAACTTTACAGAGAGTAGCATACTATACTGCTAGAATGACTCCAAAAAGGGCCAAAAACGGCGGGAAATCCCTATTCAGTACATCGACCTTTTGTTCCGGCAAGGAAGAAGCTGGGCACCTGCTCGAGGGCGTGCTTTCATCGCTCCTGCCAACGCTACAAGGTCAGCAACAAGTAAATTCAATTTACTACATTTAGCACGCTCTTCACCCTTTGATAGGCATTTCATCTCAGCCCAATCTATAAATCGAAAAATCTGTTTCAATTTTCAACGTAATCAACTCATCATAACAACCCTCTCCCTCGTCAAAGATACTTGCACAAAATTCTACAGGTACTCTATCTACCAAAAAAGCTTAAGGCTAAGTAGTAGGGTACAAATGCCTACTAGCCCAACTTTTGAAGTTAGCATTTCATATCAAGAGTAAACGGAAACAGCGAGTCCATTGTCTCGCGACTCATTATAAAGGTTACTTTAGACTTATCGCTCCAGAAGCTTCCTATTGGTCTCTCCAGTGTCAAGACTCCAAACGCCAGCCGAGTAGTAGGATCACCTCTCGTTATCGAACATGGACCAATCTCGCACTAAGATACTTAGTAGACGGTCCTATAGCGCGGTACTCAAGATTGGTAACACGAGCCCGCTCTAGGCTTTTCAAGTGCGTTCTTCAAAGAGGATGGTGAAATTACAATATAACGGAGGTTTGGAAATCTGATTAGTTGGTGGTTCATAGGTGTGTTTTTCATTTCGTATTTTTACAAACGAGGAAATAGGCAGATTTTTGAGTATTAGTATGAAGACTTTTCTATGTCAGGGATCAAATTTCCAAAGAGCAACAACTAAGTCGAGCAAAAAACACGAATAACTACTCTCAAAAATTCGCACATCAGCACCCAGCTTCAATAAATTCGCTTACTATCCCTCGACTCTATCCACACCTTTACCAATAATAGTCTAAGCAATGGTTTAATTTTTAACACTACAGATGGATTCTTTTCCATTCTACCGTTGCAGGATCGTTGCATCAGATATCCAAGAATTATTTGTCGTTGAATGATATCGCAGTTTCTAGTATTCTTATAGATATTATCTTAGTACAGTACACCTCGAGCATACGCAAACATTCCCGATACATATTTCCAAAATTTTATATTTCTCCAAAAAATCATCACCTTCATCAATAAGACCCAAGAAAATTAATATAAATCACAGACGTATATCCAATTAAACTTCCTTTTCAATCTCGATTTCCTAAATTAATTCATAGCCACATCTCTACTGGACTCCTCGCTGTGCCCCCCTAACTTCCACGACCCTCGCCTGAAACCTCATTCGTTGCTTCTTCATCTCCTCGATCAAATCGCTGACACTAACCTCTTCCTCCTCTTCCCCCTCCTCCTCATCCCCCTCCTCTTCTTCCGCATCCTCCTCTTCCGCATCCGCATCCTCAACCTCCATGTCCTCTGCTTGCACTTCCACCTCATGACCATCCTCTCGTCTACCTTGAGAACCTGCATCGTCTAGTAGCTCTCTGACCTCGCGATCCGCGATGATCTCGGTATTCGTAGTATCGGAAGCCGTCTCGTCTGCATCCACATCTCCTTCTGGATCCTCATACTCCGAGGTTGATTCCATCGCGTCATCTTCTTCTTCTTCTTCATTTTGAGGATCTGTGTCTGTATCGTGCGGATCTCCGAGGACTGTATTCATGGAGTCTGGTGCGGTGTGTTCCGCACCTATAGATTCCGTATCCGTGTCCTCCAACCAAGACGATTCCATCTCCTCGTAAGTCCAGTTACACACGACCCCCGATGCAGTAACAACGTAGTTTGGTTCCGGTGTATCCTCAATCTCCGAATCTGTTTCCATCTCGCTGTTATCTTGTTCTTCATCTTCATGTTCTGTATCCGGATGATCCTCCGTGTCGTCATCCTTCTCAGACTCATTATCTTCCCACTCTGCGCCACTAACCTCCGAATCCGTCCAGTCCGCATCCCCCCTCGGTTCATGTACATGTTGTTCTCCAAGAGCTCGTGATATGCGCCACTTCCTTAAGAGGCCACGTGACAAGGAGCCAGAAGCATCCATCTTATCGAAATGTTTGACCAAGTCATCGTACTCCGTCGGAACTTCCAGATTATGCTCTCGGTGGAAAGTTTTCCAATTCTCCAACGAGGCCATGGACTCCACGAAATCATCATTTTGGTAGCAGTAAGCGTGATAGAAGTTATGTGCTTTTTCATAGCTAAGAAAATTTTGGGCAAGAGCATACGAGACCTCGAAAGATAGAATAGCGGTTGGCAAATCCTGGACATCGGACTGGCGCTCGAGACGATGAAGGTAGCCAAGGGATTCGACCAGGCGTTTGCAGAACGCAATCCAGTGCTTCTCCGCCGCGCGGATCCAGCGTTCCTCATTCCAAGAATGGGTCATATCATTCATCCTCCGGAAATTATACCCCAACACCATCCGAGTTTGATTCTCCGCATCGATCTGCCGCGCCCGTTCCTTAGAATCCTCTTCATTCAGAAAGGTACTGCGACATACAGGACAGCTCGAAACCTGTCCCTCTGCAAAACGACTCGTTGTCCACTTCAATAGACAGGACATGCAGAAGAGATGTTGACACGGGAGCCTGGTAGCAATTTCGGCTTGTTCATCTTGAAAAGGCCTAATGCAGATATAACAAGTTTCGTTACCAAGCTTTGTTTTGGTTGGGAAGGTGCAGGTGTTCGATATCCATGAAAGGATGTAGTCGGTAGACATGATTTGGATGTTCACGTATCCACTGTTGTCTGATGTCGTTCAGTCCGGAATCGCTGGCTGTAGGTGCTGATCCAGGGCTACCTCTTGCAATTGGGATACGAGAGCTGAATTCTCTTGAGGTGAGTAGAGTATATACGCTTTGTCTTTTTGAACAATGACCCTGTGCGCACTTTACATTGTTGTTCAACCTCTGTTCGCTGACAAGGGCCTTGTCCGCGTAATATACATTCCACATGTAAGCAGACTTTTCCTTTGTTCACCAGAGTATTCCTGGTTGCACCAGTCGCATTAAGGGTAATTGGTTCAAATCGAAACCTCGATGATCCAGTGTAGGCTTGAGTCACCCCTCGACTTTCCACGTCTTGTTCGCAGTCCAACAATGACTCAACATTGGACTCGCTTCCTCCAAGCTCTTCCCAGCCCCAAGGAGCCAAGATGGACAGCCCTTAAGCCGTGGATTCAAGAAATACGGGGTATCCCTAAAACACAGCCCTGGCGTATCCACAGACACAGTAGCAAGAACCTGCAAAATCCCATACAGAAGAACCCATCGACCTTGACGGACTTCGCGGGGACTTGCCTCTGAAAGCAAGTCAGTCTTTTCAAAACGAAGGAAGGCTTCTACGAGACTGTTCGTAGTGATTTCTGGCCCAACGAGGAGGGAATTGCTAGCTTCGACGCAAGATTGCAGATTTCGCTTTTCCATTGTTTTGGCTTTGGTGCTGAAGATGCTTTGTTTCAATGGCTTGCCTCCGGACAGCTCGGCTGCGGATGCTGGTAGAAGCGGGTATGGATAGGGAAGAGGTGGATGTTTATGCTTCTTATCAAAGGCCAGTAGAACATTGGTGGGAAAGGAAGTGTCATCTCGACAATCTGCGTTGACTCCACCACTCATCTCGAGCTCAACGACTTTATCCCATCGCCGACTCCGATCAACGAGGTAGTCATACAGACACCCAAAATCATCTTGCAAGCGCTGTACCAGCTCCCGGGTGAGCCAACGGTCGTTGCTTCCGAACGTTGCTCCAGGTGGCCAGCCTTTATATGCTTTCTCATAGTGCTGTCGCAGGAATTGTCGCAAGTGATCGAAACTGCGACGGAGAAGTGGGGATAAAGCGTGATTCGGTAGCATGTCATCAAAGCTGAAGGCCGAGAGTCTGAATTCACATGCTTCGATCCTCGCTTGTAATTCATTGTAGGCGCGTTCGAGCGAAGTTCGAGATGTATAGCTGATATCGCGAAACTCAGGTACAGTCCGTAGTTCACTATACATTCCAACGCAGTGGACGAAGGCTTCCCGCCATCCTTCTGGCCATTTGATCTGATGGTTTTCGATCCACGCAAGTAGCCCAGCTGCAGCTACTACATCGTTGGAATTATTGTGGAGATGATTCTTGATTAGATACTGAATGAGGAGATGAGCGCAGTCAATGTCATGTGGCATATATAACAGTAGGCGCTCATGAAGATCTGTCAAAGCCTGATAGTACGTCATCCCAACCAACGGCTTACTAAGAAGGAAAGCGAAAAAGTTCCGTGTTGTACTGTGATGTCGCAAGATCTCTATTCGAGTAGCATCATCTGGGGCTGGAAAATGGATCTCGTGCCGGATTGGGCTCTCAATGCTGCGATTGTCGCTTTCCGAGACTGTCGGTAATGCTCGACGACCTTTAGCCATCAAATTCAGATTCTTCATCCCGCCTCGTAAGGCAGATATCTGTTCTCGAGACGGTGAAAGTTTGGCACTGCGTTGAAACCCTTCCTGTAGCTTGGATGTGAGAAATTCGGATTTGGTGTCTTCAAGGAGGGATGACTTGATCCGGAAGGATGCCTGTGGCCTTTGATAACCAAAATAAACCAGAGTATCTCCTGAATCATCCCAAAGCTCAGGATCCTGCAAGCATTATCATGCTGCCGTTGCTCGGAAGCTGAAATTCATATTTGATGGCTGACTCACCTTCATTAACTTTCCCCACGCATCAGCCGGCCTTCCTTCACCAGCCCATCGCTTCAAACTAGCTGCCTGCTCTAAGCCCTTCATCTCGTGTAGCTTCTGTTCGGAGACTTTGACTGGCGGTGCCGCTTCAATACAAACAGTCGTACCCAAAGGAAGCGGATCAAGGCTTTTTGTCAGATCCTCTGAGCTTCGCCAATCACTGCTGTGGATGCTACTTTGTTCCGCACTGAGCCTACTGTTGATCTTCCCGAGTATGTTTCGGCCAGGCCGCTCATCTCGTACAGTGGAACAGAAAGAAGCCCCATCTGACGAATGATCATCACTAAAAGTCTCCACCGGTTCACTCTGCACTGAAATCTCCGTCTTCTTCAGTAGAAAAGCACCCTGGCTGAAATGATTGCGACCATCTGGACTTGTTCCTCGTGAGGAACTCCGTTTTGGAGAAGGAGGTCGCAGCGATGGCAGGGACGATACCATGGCTGTACTGTAAGGCGATCGTGATACCATTGCTGTTATCAGATGAAGTCAATATAACGCCTTGACTGATACCGACCTCAAGTCTGGTGATGTCTAAAGCCAATATGAGAATGGATTCCGTTATGACGAAGCTGCGACCTACTGACAGTTATTCAAATGGAATGTGTTTAAGGAGATAGCTCCGGCTGAAGAGGCCGCATAAAACAACCTTGACGAATGTTAGCTCAGAGAAGAATTTGGTTCAGAGGTGGGTGTGTTGATTCCCCGGCGTCGACGAGTCGCTGACATTTTTGTTCAGCAAATACTTCGATCATCTGAGGCGGAACCCAGGACTGCGAAACCATAACCCTGGGATGATAAGTTCCCGTCTCTGGTGCCACCAAGGAGGAACGTTCAACCAGAAACGGATCGAGCTCCAACCGTCAAAAATTTCGGCAGGCATGATTGGAGCGGCTGCCAAGTGCTGGAAATGTGGATATGTTCAGGGTCCGATCTTGACCAACAATTTGTACAGACCGTCGCTACTAGTCTTCTGATAAGAGCTTTGGTCTGAACGCCGTTAAAATTAAATAAATTGCCTATAGACTGTCCGGGTTGATCATTCCTGGTCGGATAGGATGAGATTTTCTCGAAAATTCTCCTTTCCCCACAAAGACCGCCGCCACGTGCGTGTCTGGTGCAGGGCTACGTGGTTGGTCGCACTCGTAGCGTGGGGGCCACGTTGCTGCTAATCTAGCTACGACTTGGACTTACTGAAGGATTCTATCTATCGAATATAGACTCTGAGTTCTGGAGGGCGAGTTCTCAAAGCCAAAATGGTTCTACTGTAAGAATTGACACGATGAATCTCCCACGTTGTAGAGCGTCCGCCAATATATTTTGGCGCATGCGCGTGCCTACTCGAATACAACAAGTCAGCGGTGCAGAACAAGATTTCACGGGCACAAGGGCCAGTAACAAGGTTCGGCAGCGTCTTTGCACTAAAATCGAGGAACAAGTTAGCCTTCTAAGCAGGCAAGCCAAATTGTGGGGTGCATGCGCACCAATGCAAGGGCATTATGGAAGCCATCGATGCAAGCCATGATATCGAGAGCTAGGCCTAGCGTAGAATTTCTTGATCGTTCGGATCGCGAAGAGTTATGCTCTCTGGATTTTTCATTCTCATCTTTCCTGCGAGTCTTTTCTATGCCAACATTGATTCGGACAGAGACCTTAGTAATCCGTCAGACAATATCAATTCACCTTTTTTTTTTCAGTACTTGTAAATTAAATCTTTTCTTCGGCTTCGTTGTCCTGGAGGAGCATGTAAAGTCTGACTCCCAAAAACGACGGAAGCGGACCAAAGCGAGAAAGTTCAGTGCAGCTTCATTCGTCATTGCGTCGTCGTGTCAAAAGAATGGGCTTCACGATAAGAAGCCTCTGGGAGGCTCCCGCAATCAATCCAGTCAATCGTATGTGCACGCAGATAATCCCCATTTGATCGGAACTGACCTCGACAAAAGACAAGGCCAAATCGATACCAGCACTGAATCCTTTCAACGTATACGGACGTGTCTTCCTCCTCTCGTGGTGGGGTTTCTTCGTCGCATTCTGGTCTTGGTATGCGTTCCCACCATTGTTGACGGAAACGATCAAGGCCGATCTCCACCTCTCCCAGGCTGAGATTGCCAATTCGAACATCCTCGCCTTGGCAGCAGCTCTTATTGTGCGCCTGATCGCCGGCTCGGCATGTGATAGATTCGGAGCGAGATGGACCTTTGCTGGCATTTTGCTATTAGGTGCCATACCCACGGCACTTGCAGGGACGGTCACAACGGCTCACGGACTTGTTGTGCTGAGGTTCTTCGTTGGGATTCTTGGTGGTAGCTTCATTCCATGTCAGGTGTGGACGACGGGATTCTTCGATAAAAGTGTGGTTGGTACTGCGAACTCTCTCGCAGCAGGTCTGGGAAATGCCGGCAGCGGAGTGACGTATTTCTTGATGCCTGCAATCTTCAATTCCCTGGTACAAAATCAGGGTCTCTCCGCAAGCAAAGCATGGCGCGTGTCCTTCGTTGTCCCCTTCATCTTGATCACGACTACAGCGATTGTCATGATTTTGACATGTCCTGATACTCCCACTGGCAAGTGGTCGTCCAGACGTCGAGACGTACAGCGACATCTGGATATGCGTGATACTTTCTTCAGCGCTTCTGCGACAGGCAAGAAAGGGAACGCATCAAGTATCGAGTCCGGAGGCCTGTCCAACGACACCATCAGGCTGAATTCCAACAAAGCACAAGGCCACTATACGGATGCGCAAGCGCAGGAGGATGACCTTCTCACTGCCGCCAGCTGGGAATTGGTCGAAAAGCCGACGGTGGAAAGCTCCTTGAAAGCCGTCGGCACGCTACCAACGCTCACCCTCATTGTGGTGTATTTTTGCTCATTCGGCACGGAATTGTGCGTCAACTCCATCCTCGGAGCTTACTATGCAAAGAACTTCCCAAGACTAGGTCAGACCGGTTCGGGAAATTGGGCGGCCATGTTCGGCCTTCTCAACGCCGTCTTTCGTCCTGCTGGCGGTATGCTTTCCGATGTCATCTATCGCCATACCAAATCTTTGTGGGCCAAGAAGACGTTGATTCATACCTTCGGTGTTATGATGGGGATTTTCTTGATAATCATTGGTATTCATGACCCTAAGTCGAAGGCTATGATGTTCGGCCTCGTGACTGGGCTGGCGTTCTTTGAAGAAGCAGGAAATGGCGCCTGTTTCGCATTGGTGCCACATGTACGCCCTACCTCCAACGGTATATTAGATCAAACTCTAGCTCAAGCGTCACTGCTAATATTCTTTTAGGGTTGATCACTGGTGTGACTGGCGCTGCTGGAAATCTCGGTGGCATAGTCTTTCTTCTCATTGCCCGATACACGGACGACTCTGCAGACTACCCAAAGGTCTTTTGGATTGTCGGTACGATCGCAATTGTAGGAAACTTCCTTGTAGGATGGATTCGACCTATACCAAAAGATCAACTTGGAGGCCGATAGACATTGGAGTGAGGGTAGGCATGGTTCTGCCACTATAGCTGTCCGTAATTTTGCGTGAGTCCTGAAACAAACCAATCAAGAAGAGGAGGCCATCCCCTCTGAGCTTCGCCGAATGCCAATGGCTACTGGCCGGTTACCAGATATTCCGAATACAAGGCTGCAATATTCGTGGAAGCCTGATGGTGGAATAGTCACGAAGCATCGTTGCTTCCTCGGGAATGAAGTGTACTCAGATCGATCCAACTCTCATCAGCTCTTCCAATACTTTAACAAGGCCCAATGGAACACCTTGGTCGAGGGAGAGTAAAGCGCAGCCGCAACGGCTCTGGACAGGGTCGAGGTCCAGACGATAGGTAGATTGAATGGGTACTCTGAAGATGTTCTAGTGAAGTGGCAACGCTAAAGGAAAGATATCTCTGTATGCAGTCTGACAAAACATCCAGCTCTAGCATCGTCAAACCGAATAGCAGAGAACATTGTTTGAAGGATCACATGCAGATTCCACATGGATGTCTGTATTGGAGTGAATCTGGTTCTGATAGAGCGTCAGACACATTCGTAAGTGCTAGCTAAGTTGTCCTAGGGAAGGTACATTGTTCGAATTCCAGAGTTGAGAAAATGCCAAGTCTTGCCAAGTATTGAGAATCGCGCTTATCTTCATGAGGTTAGCTCTTTGATCATGGTTCTAGTGGCTTGGCGCGTTCCTCGTAGCTCTGTGGTGTCTTAATTGTCAACCAGTAGTATGGCAAATCGATAGGCCTACAATTCCCAAAGCATATAATAATACACTCCCTCCAACCCAATCTCACTCCCCTCATCATCACTCCCAGTATTATCAACAGTGAAAATCCGCACTCCGCTAGGCACTTTCCTCCCCAAAACATCACTATGATCCTTAATTAAATACGCAATCCCCACACCCTGGGGCGTCGCCAACAACGCCTTCCCTTCCTCACTCCCCATATCAAATCTCCTCCCCGGCCATGGTAAATTCAAGTCATCCTGCGCGGCGTGGTCGATATATTCCATGATCTGTCGTGTAGACTCTGTGACGATATTATCCTGGAAGATGTATTTGAGATTTTTGGCATCGTCGTGGCCGACTTCGCCGATCCAGTGTAGGTACATCATGTCAGACCAGCGCCATAGGGGTGGGAGGCTGGCGTCGGGGCCGGCGCGGAAGCGGGGGGAGTATGCGGCTTCGACGATGATGGTGTTGCCGTTGGGGATGAATTTGGTGAAGTAGTTTCCTTTTGTGGGAGGCTAGTATGCATTGTTTTAACATCAGCATAAGCTCTCTACCCTCGGATTATCAAGAAGACAAGGTATTGTTATGATACGCAATAGCATCTCTAACGGCATTGATCACGCACACTGATTCGGTAGGGAAAGAAGAGACTCACAGTATTCGCATACCCACTCATATCCGTGAACGGTCTCTCTTGAATCACATACACCGGATGTACGTCCGTCGCATTGTGTGGGATCCCCAGCTTTGTCAAAATCGGCTCCAGATCATCCGATACCTCAGGCTTCACTCCCTGTCGCGTACTCCAACCATTCTCAAGCTCTTCTGGCCCCCACGGATGCTTCAGTGGTGGATCATCATGTATCATGCCAAGAAGTCTATCCCCTTTGCATACGTAGGCGGTGAAGTTCTCTGCTCGTTTAACCAGGGGAGCGTGACGTGCATCAAGAACGAGGGTTAGAGTCTTGTCATGGGTACCGACAGTTGTATCATTCGCATGTACACTACCAGACGAACGCCGCGAGAATTTCGAGTCGAACTTGGAGCTCAGATCATGACCTTCAGGCCACTGGAGAAGGTGTAACAAGAAAAGAGCCGCAATGATCGAGGATGTTATAAGCTTTCGAGAGACCCTAGTCCACTTTATGGAGAACATTTTAGGTTGGGATAGGGTGCCTTTTCCTCGTCTGTATAATGCTGATCAGGGACAAACAAGTAAAAACCGGCGTCTTAAGTAGGAGATGATCGGAACATTTCTTCCGGAGCATACAGCATTCAGGATAAAACCAGTAGATATGTTAGTAGAACTCGCTTCACGACGCAATCCATCTTCTCTTGTACTGGAAGCGAGCAAGTAATAAGCAGAAATAGATAGCCCCTCCCAAACCACATAATTTAAATAGGTAGATAATCATGCACTTGTTTAGGGAAAGATGAGACCCAAAACATGTTTCACACAAGACCACGAATGAAGGTGAAGCATATCACATGCTTAGGATGCCTCGAAGACGACAGAAACGTGCAGAATAGAAAAAGAACGCCGGACTATCTCCATCCATCAAGATCAGCTTCCCCGACGGTAAACACCCGTAAGGGAAGACTCATGCCTGAATGACAGCAGTACCAAGCATATGAGACGAGTTTCGTAAACAATTTCTCTTCTCCACGAATATTAATTTATACATTACACCTCCCGAACACTACCTACAATCCCTCCTCATGATTTCGGCCACCAGATATAAGTCTCTTCCCCGCATCGCCACCCATATCCACATACTAAGTCTCCCAATCGATTCAAACCTCCCCCCTTCCTTTCACCCATTTTAACCCAACCTCCAGAACATCTCACAACATCCACAACCCCACTCCCACAGCCAGAACCGCCACTAAATACCCCACCAGTCTCGTCTGCAATCCAACAGCCTCACCTGTGAATGGCGCGGGAGGGCTGCTTGAGCCATTTGTAAAGTTGCCCGTGGGAGGGCCAGTGTAGTTAATCGGGTTTGTCAAGATACCGCCGACAGGCTCACAGAGTTTTTCCGCGAGGTAGATGATCGCTGCGATGAAGAAGAACTCGAGTATTAGTACAGATGAAAAATGAAATTGGGGGGG
>KE546977.1:1389050-1418163 GCA_000442125.1 Opeltia flavorubescens
GGGGGGGAGACATGATCTGTTCCTCACCTCATATTCCTTCGGCCTACATAGCAAAGAATATCATGAAAGAATTGATTCCATAGAAAACTTCAGCTTTTGGAAAGCCATCGCATGTCAGCTGACCGCTAGCTCTCCAAGCCATATTGCGTCTAAAGACCGAGCGGTACGCAATATCCATCATTTGTTAGCACCAAAGTAATATTGGGAAGTGGGCTCAACAAAGAAACGACCGTAGTGAATAGAGACGTCCTATCAGCTATCTGAAGACATACATATCTTCCAAGAACCTCCTCAGCGCCGTCGTCAAATCTATGGAGAGTGAGATGGATGAGAAAAGGTGCCATTCATGCGAGCAATTGGGTTTAACACTGTGGCGCCAAGGTCCACATTGAAAAACCAGACCCTGAGTCGAGGTAGTAGCAAACACTTACCTAATCAACTCCAGACGCGAAGCATCATTATCGCCCTGGAGACATATATACAGAATCTACATGAGTTGCGCGTATCATATGCAGAAATTAGTACTATGCAAGTAGCGCCATGGCCGCCTCTCCGTGGTAAACCCTTTCAATATAAAACTTCTGCACGAATGACGCTCGGATGATCGGAATAGCTGAATACGTCAGCTGAGCTGGCTCAGCACGTTAAAACGCATACCTTCGGATTTCAATAAAGGTATTATAGTGCTGTGTAGAGCGCTGAAAATACCCGCTTGGGAGTGTTTTAGTGATAAATAGTGATTTTCCACGTGACGTAACGTTATTGATCTCCCACGCAGAGGCGGAGAAGGCATTTAGATTGAATCATATGGCAAGTTGCGAAAAATACCGATTTCATATGCATGTCGATTGAATTGGCTTCTCATTCAAGAGTACAGTCAATGCACCCCCTGAATGCACTCCTCTGCATCCATGTAAAACCGGCTTCAAACCCTCACCTAATCAACCATCCAATCACGACTTCGCCGCTCCCGCTTTGATAAGAATGATATCCCCATCCTCAACGACATAATCCTTGCCCTTCGTCATGACCTTCCCATTCGCCTTGACTGTAGCCTCATCGCCGAGTTCCTTGAGCGTCTCGTAGTTGTACACGATGCATTGGATGAAGGTTTTTTCAAAATCTGTTTATTACGTCGATGGCCCAGTCAGTTACCTAAACGAGAATCGTTGTTCTGGAGCAGATGAAGAAGCACTCACCTCCATGAATAACTCCCGCCGCCTGTGGAGCCTTGGTCCCCTTCCTGATAGTCCATTGCCTAACCTCATCCGTACCCGTGGTGAAGAAGCTCCCCAGATTCAACGCCTGCCTCATCGTTGTAATGACCTTCGGCAACGCTGACTTCGTGCCCAGTTTCTTACACTCTTCGTCCGCTTCCGCTTCGGATTCGAATCTTGTGAGGCGCTCTTCGAAGCAGATGGAGAGGGGTATTATCGGGTCACCTGTCGCGTGCTGTTTGACCCATTCGGCGATTTTGGGTAGGTGCTTGTTTTTCTGGCGGATGTAGTCTTTCTCGCTGAGGTTGACGAGGTAGACGACTGGTTTGGCGGTGAGGAGGAAGAGAGGGTTGATTACTTCGACCTGAGGAGAAAGCTATTAGCAGGGGTTATGCGGAAGCTTGATGTTGGTTGAATGGGTATCGAAGAGGTGGGTGTCAGAGTTGGAATTCATCTCAGGACGATGCTCTGGCACAAAGGTGCTGAGGCATCATTCGACGAGCTGGGATTATATCGAGCTTTATAGCTCTTGTTCATCATGCAAGAAAACGCGATTATGCTGCGTGAGCCACGAGGAAACAATGGTGGAGCTTACCTCTTTCGGACTCCAATTTTCCTTTCTGACATCCTTTCCACTTTGCAACCATTCCAGTATCCGCTCAACTGTAGCCTCTTCCTCCTTCAATTTCTTCATCTCCAGACTCTGACCGCCCCTCCTCGTTTGCTTTTTCAGGTTCTCCAAGGCTTTCTCCACGAACTCGATGTCCTTGATACGTAATTCTTCGCTTATGATATCAAGATCTCGGACTGGGTCCACGTCCCCTTCGATGTGGATGATCTCAGCGTCGTCGAAGCAGCGGACGACCTGGAAGATGGCGTCAACCGCTCTGATGTGGGACAAAAATGCATTGCCAAGTCCTGCGCCGGTTGAAGATCCCCTGGTCAATCCAGCAATGTCGTAGACGGTCAAGTTGGCGGGGACCCTTGATTTGGGCTTGTACTGATCGCAAAGCCATTCGTACCTCGCATCTGGAACTATGACACGCGCTTCCTCGGGATCGATAGTTGCATACGGGAAATTCTAAGATTTGGAATCATTAGTGAATTTCTTTTCTGGGAAACGATGCATCTGATGGCTACTCACGGCCGGGTTGCCCAAAGAGCATTTCGTGATCGCTTGGAATAGGGTTGATTTACCGACATTAGCAAGACCGACCTATCGGTATCTATCAGTATCATGCTCTGAAGCAGTCGTCAGCCGCAGAGGGGTCGTACATACGATGCCGCTTTTCAAGCTATTTCCTGGCCGACCTAAGAGGATCTTCTTCTCCTCGACCGCCTTCTTTGGTGGCATTTTTCTTCGGTTGCCAAATCCTCGTACTTGAAGTGCACTGTTGTAATGGAGGTAGAGAGGTTTCGAGAGTGAAAAAGCAGGCCCTGCCGCTACTGGTCTGAAAAAGGTATTGTGTGAAGTGAAGAAGATGAACCGGGAGGTAGACTTCGTGGTGATGAGCTGCAGGCAGGCACAATGCCTACCCTGGCTCTTTGATCAACTCAACGAGGCGAAGAAAGAAACCCAGAAACTTGGGTTCGATCGTTGAGATGCTCTCATCAGTCTAGGAGTCAATCTAGTTAAAGATGTGTGTAAAAGTCCCGCAGCCGAAGATAAGCCGAACACGTGCACCCCCTTTCTCAACACACCCCGAACCCTGATGTTCTGACTGTAGCGAATGACACAGCTTATGGACCGTGGAATCGAATGGTAACGAGACAATATTGTTCTATATAGTAGCTATCACTGTGAGCTGATCGATGGTTTTTACCTTGTTTTCCTGCTTGAAAATTGCTTCTGATGAGATGCCAAAGCTGCCCGGCTACCCACTGTATTTCTCTCCAAGCGCCGCCAAGTGAAGTGCTTCCTAACATTATGACCTATCAGCCTTCAAGGCCGGTCATTTCATAGCCATGATACCCATCGCCACCAAACATTCTCTCCCCCTCTTGGCTCCAGCCGGACTTTTTATCTAACCATGGACCTCCCAGGAATTGTCGGATACACGTATCATCCGGCTTCTTCTGTGGCGATTCGAGAGGGACAAGCCGGTAGAAATTCTCATCGATGGGGGTCGGCTCGCAGGAGCAACGATGTGCAGAGTTCGGAGGACAGTGTCTTGGACTTATCAATACGGCTTTCCATCGTCATGATTATGATCACGTACCGGTTGATGTCGTGCTGATAGCCAATGTCTCTGAAGAACCAGATCTCCCTCTTTGGTACAAACATTGCGACGCTCAAGGTGTGTATGGGTGCATCTCCGAATCTCTCGTAATAGAATCCGCCGCCCCGATCCAGCCAGTTGAAGTATTTTTCATTCGCTTGCCCGCGAAAGAAATTGAGATCACCAACCTCGAAGTTGGAAAAGAATTGGCAATTGTTGTAATCTCCGCTATTACGCGCATCCAACAGCCAGTCCAGCTCGGCTTCTGGATGGATCAATTCAGGATGAGCGTTGATGAACGAACGCGTCCGAGACCACAAGGAAGGAAAAGAGCGTGCGTCGTCGAGTATGTTCATGTTGAAGCCATACTTCATATTGTTGTCTCTCATGAATCGAAAAACGTCGTAGTCAATGTCGCAAAAGAAGTGAACCTGGATGCTTGTGTCAGCGTGAAAGCTACAGGTAGTGTCATTGCGTAATGTAGTACGTCAGGTTCCACCCGCCAATACCAGTCGAAATCTTTTAGCCTGGGATGTCTGTAGAAGAATCCGCTATTCCATCGACACATATGGCGGTAGCTGATCATCCATCCTTTCCCAACACCAATCGCCCCTAGGTATTCCAAGCTATTCATGAACCTGCCCTCGTCAATCCAGTCTGGCAATGACCAATGATCCTTCGGCACCACTTCGTAGTATATTTTGGTTGATGTCAGATTCTGCGTGGCAGCCTGAAGAACATTAGAAAGTGAATAAGCGAGCTGTATACGAGTCCTGACCTTGAACTCGTCGCTGAAAGGTTCGTCGTTGAAGAAGACCCACGGGTACCGATATTTTCGATTCCAATGGAACTCCAGCTGGGTCATACTTTGTACAATACCCTCGAGCTCGGAGTTACGGACCAAGCTAATGAGAGCTGCCCGAGGCTTGGTAGATCCATGGCGATACGAGCTGACTGCGTTGACAACGCTTGATTTCGAGGGTAATGCATATTTGTTATTGGAGTTGTGTTCGAGCCATTTGCGAGGGTCTGGTGAGTGTTTTCTAGCTGCATTGGCGATGGGCCGGAACACTTGGTAAGGACTGGTAATATGATGGGGAACATTGACGTGTATGACGCGTCGATGCCAGGTCTGAGGCGGAGGAAGGATCCAGATAAGGAGGGTGAGCAGGACGCATAAGAGGACACCAGCCTGTCGTTTGCTGACATTCTTGCGGATCTTGGTGGGTATATATCGGCGTGGTGACCAGATCGGAGGGGCTGGAGACCTCCAGAAGGTTGATGAAGATGATAGCGAGCTAGCGGAAGAAGATGACGATGAAGATGAAGTGCCTGAAGGAATGTCGAAGTCGCCAATGATGGTGTGAGAAGGAGTGGCGAGGAGTTTGGGCGACTTTTGATATGCTAGATCTTTCACCGGTGATTTGAGGAGTCGACGTAATGCGGCATCGAGCACTCCCATTTTCTTTCAATGAAACGAGCGACTAGAAGGACAGCGACTCAAGATACACCTCCTGATACTAATACGACATGCCCCACATCCAAGACGATGATGATCTCTGGCAAATTGTTCTTGTCGAACGCCAAGCTTGTTCATCAATATTGAAAGACAACAATCTCGAAGAGGAAGTCGCGATGGAGGGTTGTTACTCAACACCGATTATCGCCGTTCAAAGGACTATCGCTCCGGATGGAGAAGCCTGAGAGATAAGGTATCTATGTAGAAGAGAACACAAACCGGCTAGGTCCTAGTTGCAATTCCATTGAAGAGCAATTAAACGCCAGCCTCACCTGAGAACCTTAGCTATGGCCTGCTGTGTCTCCCAACACTTTGCCACACCACTATTATATAATCCACTCCGAATTGCTTTAGGTGCACTCATGTAATCATCTCGTCACCATCCGCTTCTTGCTCAGCCATGACTCCCAGTACATTTGCATATGGTACGGTAATTCGCTGAAGATCGCGATTTTTGCCTGTGTCTTGGTCAGTACAGAGTTGCAGCATCGATTCCTCAAGCATTCCGTACCAAGAATCAGTATAACGCCTTTTAACAACTCCTTTCTCGACCAGCCGCACAGAACATCGGATGTGTTGTCCCATGTTCGGTCCTCGGCATTCCGTTTGACCAAAGACTCATTAACAGCATCCCCATCGTCGTTGTCATTGACCCCTCCTAGAAGTCCGCGTAAGAGCTCTTCCACCTTAGATTTCAACCCTTCAGCACCTAATCTCTTAGCATACATATATAGGTATACCTGGAATTCGTCTTTAGACCCTAGCATCATCGCTGCTGCCATCCGATTTTCGAGATGCGCCACCGAGACGGTGGATTCGAAGCCCTCGTACCCTTCTCGTGAAAGAAGCTGCTTCACCAGCCGCTGCAGTAAGATTGACTTCCCACGTACCATTGCCTCGCTTGTCGTGCTGCGCTCTAGAAATGGAATGATGCCAGTTGATATGCTCGTGGCGCTCTTGGTACCAGATGACGATCGCAAATCCCCTAAAGAAGAGTCCGTCGTGTTCCAGTATTGGCTTCCGACCGCCCACCATAGCTCCGTCAACCGCTGCCAAACATACATTGAGGGTGAGTAAGCAAATCCATCACCATTCGACAGAGAAACCACAATACGGCCTTCAGAGTTAAGGTGCGCTGATGTTACGGCAGGACCGGCAGTCACGTGGTCTTGCAGGCTGTGGACAGCAATATCGAGCACGGGAGCAAGAGATACCGGCGGATGAGGAGATTGGAGGCTCTTCATGTCCCAGACATAGCACATTCCCACGGCAGTGATGCATAGGAGCCATTGCTCTTTGCTCTCAAGTATCACTGGCTGACTCTCTAATACTAGTGCGTTGATGAGCCGTCGGCCAGCTGGTGTCCAGGCATAAAGGCTACCGTCCTCGCATGCTGCAGCCCAGAACATTTTGTTGCCTGTCAGCAGCAGTGTACTTCTCGGGACAAAATCTTGCCACAATGGCTGTCCCCTACGTGAAGTGGTAATTCGACAAGGTTCTTGATCTGTAGTCTTTCCGCTCGTTGGTAGTTGGGATGGATTGCGAGCTTCAATAATGAGGTCATGCTGAGCTTGCCGCTTGAGGCCATTGTGTGAGGTTTCCGACCCATCGACATCGGTTCCTGACACCGGTGCTCCGATGGCTTCTCCATATGTTTGCACAATGTGTCTGCGGAGTTTTGGGACTGCCAGTCGAAGTTGGCTGACAACCAAGCCTGGATTAACTACAGCTGGCCTGATGTAATCTGGTGTCGGCTGCTGGCCTCCCACGCCCGCTCCAGACTTCGCAGGTACAAGCCCTTCACTTGAGTTGGTAAGTATAGGTACTGCCCCGTCCTTACTTGACAGAGCAATCCTCTTCTCCACATGGCCATCTTCACTTCCTTCAAACTTGGCTAGCTTCCGCTTATTCCCGAGCAACAACGAAGCCAGCCCACCCTTTGGCAAGCCATCAAAAGGTTTTGATAGATCGAGGATGGTTTGTGGAGCTTCAGATTTTGCGCCCTGAGCTCTGGTAGAAGCTGACATTAGTTGTGCCCGAGGAAGAGACGATTCATGTCCGCCAGACGATGATAACAACAGGGGTGCAATTCGTTTCTTCCCATCCTTGGTAATGGTCACGCGAGACTTGAGCCTTTCCAATTTTTCCTTGTTTGGATCTTCTATTGGTTGAGATGTGTGCTGTCCATTCACTGTGCTGGCTGGGGCCGCTCCATCCGTAGGACCGCCGTTGGTGTTGCCAGGCGGTGGCGTTCCGTTAGTAACAGTAGTTGATTGCGGCGCTGGTGGCCCATTACCGTTGAGCGACACAATTTGGCTAGACGGCGCGTCTCCCATAAGAGCTCCCATCCGTCCTTCAGCTCCGCGGAGCTCATCTTCTCGGCTTCTCTCCTCTAATAGTAGCCCATCGGTGCCCTCAATGATGCCTGCGCCTCGTCGACCAGCGCCGAATTTTTCGAGAGTTTTTTCAGTTTCCTCTTGACTGACCTCATAACCTAACTCACCAGTTTCAAAAGAAACGCACATGATACTACCGTCCAAGCTGGTTACGAAAAGATTCGTTCCGTCAGGTGTCCAGGAAAGATCTGACAAGGATTTGAGAGCCAAGTCCTGCGTAATCACTAAAGGTCGAGGGTTACTGGTGATCCAGACAGTCAGAGATTTATCTTGTCCAGCACACGCAATGACTGTCACTAAATTCGAGGGGCCTTGACCTCTTGAATCCACAGACTGATCATTCGGTCGTACTTTGGAAAAAAGCCGTGGGGAGAATGCGCAGACTTCAACGGGACCTTCGTGACCTATCAGATGTATGTCACCATCCCATGAGCCCCGATTGATTATTGCAACAGAGCTCACTGGACCATTGACAGCATTAGCTGCTGCGATATGATTACCATCGGGAGACCATGAGCAGCGCCTGAAGTAGGTCGTTAGGGGAGAAGAGATAAAAGGAGCAGTGATATTCTTCTCGAGTACAAAATTGCCGATCTGATCGTAAGCTGTAGAATTAGGACCAGGAGGAGTAAAACGCCATAGCTTGACGGTTCGATCATCGCTAGCGGTAGCGAAATATTTGTTTGCTGGGTCAAAGGTGACACCCTTAACAAGACTTTGATGGCTTGAGATCGTCTTCAATTTTTCAAATGTATAGCCTGACCAGACTACCACTTTCGAATCCAAGCCCACGGAGACGAGGATGGAGGAATCATACGACCACCCAAGATCTTGAACATCATTGTCATGTCCGATCAGCCTTCGGTGAATTTTCCATGTCTCGACGGGCGGAGGTTCATCCGTTCCTACTCATACATTCAGTCCCGTTCCACCGACTAGGCGGCGGCCAGAAGACATACCAAACGTCGCGTTGTGTGAAGGGGGATGCGGGTCTAGCGTGTAAACACAAACTATTTTGTCATCTGCGCCTGAAGCCAGATATCGCCCATTTCCGGAGAAGCGTACTGTGTGTATAGTGCCGGAGTGATAGCTCATCGAGGCCAATTGCTTTGGGCCATCGTAGGAAGGATCGGCCGCACGAAAAATAGCCTCGGTGGACCAAACCCGAACATATCCATCTGTATAAAGATCAGCATAACACAGGAACCAGCTGGTGGATTTGATGAACCCCCAGCAGCTGTCACTAATCTTGAACCGTCAGGAGACACATGACAGCTGTAGACCTCAAAGTCCTTTTTTTCTCCGCTATGCGTCAGCCATACTGGGCGGATGTAGCGCATGGTAGAAGGTGGATAGGGCTAGCTTGCGGCGCATTGCTCATAAGGATTCAGGCAGGAGAAAGAGATTGGTTCCAGCATGCACAGGCATTGGGCGAGCTTGAAGGATTGTTCGTCTGATATTCTGAGGTCCTGATAGCTTTGCTCGGCAATCTCGTCTAGCGCTTGAGAGAGCTGGCCTGTAGGAGTTCCAGACGTCACGAGCTCGACAATTGTGAGGCCAGACCTAAGGATTCCTACTTCGAACCTACGTATTCCCTGTTTTTCTCTACCTAGGTACCTCCCTGCACCTTCTGGGGGCTTATTGGACCTACGATTCTACCATTCGTTGCCTCATAAGGCCAGGCTCTGACAGGGTCCCTCTTAGCGCTCCACACAGATTACTTCCCTGCGTCATTGCATGGCGCCTGACGGCAGGAAGAAATCTATCCGACGCTCCTTTGGCTCCCATCGTTCGTCCTCCTCGATCCAGAAATCCGAAGTTTATATCAACGTCTACGACCTACTTCCAGTATGCCCTTCCCTATCCTGTCCTCTTATCATGGTAGCCTGAAGACTGACTTCCTAGCCCGGTAAGATTTCCTCCGCCCTCTGGTTCCTCGGCTCTTCCCTCCTACACACCGGCGTCGTCATCAGTTCCCTAGGTCGCGAATATGCTTTCGGCGGCCACATCTATCCCCACGTTTCTGGTGTCTACAGTACAGCGTCAGGACAAGAACCCCCGGGCGGATCCTTTCGCTGTTCTCTACTTCAAGGTTTCACACTCCGCGCACCACATGAGATCGACGCTCTTATAAGAGATGTCTCTCGTGCATTTCCTGGCCCGAGCTACAACCTTTTGACGAATAATTGCAACCATTTCTCGAGTTACCTGTGCGAGAGGTTGACGGGCAGGCCGGCGCCGAGTTGGATGAATCGAGCAGCGACCATAGGAGTCATCCTACCGTGCATTGTACCGAGCGAGTGGATCCAGCCTCCAGATGCAGGGAATGTGGAGGGAGATTTGTTGATGGAGGAGGAACAGGAAGATGATGAAAGAACGGCAATGCTAAGCAAGAAGAAGCGGCCGAAGCCGAGGATTTTCCAGACAGAATATGGGAGCGAGGATACGGTGACGTGGGAGAGAAGTGGCAGTAGTCGGAGAGTGACCAAGATGATCGACACAGATGGTCGGACGATGCCAGTCAGTGAGAGAGCGCCGGCAGTGCATGCTCATTAGCGTGAGGTTCGGTTGACGATTTGTATACTTAGCGATGGCGCTTGTGCTTGGCTGCTATAGGGGTAATGACTTTGGACAACGGCTTCAATCGACACTCTATCGAATACTMCGTGAAGACTACAGTAGTGTGAAAATGCCAAAATTGTCTTCGTTGACGCTGTATCCACTAGGCTGTTCCGGTGCACTCAGCTATGACAATACATGTGGCCGAAATTCTGTATACCAAAGAAAGAAAGATACCGGCCCAAACAATGGGTCAAATGTTTTAATTTACAACCTCCTACGATTCTTACTCCTCGTCCCCCCAAACTTCAATCTCGTCGCATCACAAACCCTCACCACCCTCCCCCTTATATTCCTCCCCTCACTCCCCAAAAGTATTTTACTCAGAGCTTCTCTCCCCGGTCCGAAATCTCTCAGCACGACCTCCAAGCTCTGTATCTGCGTCAACAGCCCTTGCTGCTGTATTCTCCCCATTACATACGCCCCCAACTGATACGCGGCATCGTATGTCCCCCGAGCAGCTTTCCGGAACCCGATTGAGCCTGCGGAGACGGAGATTAGGGCATCCCGATTCGGTTTCGTGAGCGTGATGTGCGTGTTATGTTTTGTGCTGTAGACGTGGAGGTGATGTGGTTCGGGGAGGGGAGGGTACTCGGCTATGGAGCGGGAGGAGGCGGTGTCTGGAGTATTTTGTGAAGCCCAGCCTAGGATGGAGTTCATGGTATCGCCGAGCGCAGAGGGTTTGTTGGAGGTGGTGTTGCTGCTATTCTGCGCTTGTAGGAGGTCGCTGATCAGCGAAGGGCGACTGCTTTCTGGTTTTGGGTCGGGGGTATTTGGGAAGGTGGAGGCAGGAGGGACAGTGGTCTGATCTGTGGATTGCTGCGTAGAGGCTGAGTTAGGGTTTTCGGCTTCTGGAATGTCTATGGGGGGTTGACGTGGTGGATCAGTGGAATCGGCGAGCTTGGAAGTCGAAGTTGATAGTGGTCGGAGGGGGGTTCGTGATGGGAGGAGCCTTATTCTGCATTGCGCGCAGATAGACCGGTAGCTTATAGTGTTTCTGGCGAACCGGTCCATGATGAGTTATATTTGCTGGACGATTGGCTTCGCCTAAAAAGCTTTGCTTTCACAGAGATCAAAAGAGAAACCTAGGTATGGAAGAAGTACGTGACCACTAGCGTGGCGCTAGCTGCCAAAATCCTTTCGCCGCCTATCGAAATCGTTAAACTCCGTGCATCTCACTCTACTTTCTCCAACTCATCTAAGCGAAGGTTTGAGCAACCAACAAAGTCTTGGTCGGGGTCAAGAGCATGAGCGTAGCTCTACGTCTTTCAGCGACCTCCCGCGCAAACCATCTGAGGGTTTTCCGGGCTTCATCCTCTGCCATACCCCATACCTACGGACGAAATGCCGCTTACAGAAGACCGGCCAGGCCAGTAGCATTAGAACCTTCTGTAGCCACCCTCAAATCTCCTATTCTCTCTTCTCCCCGCAACAGCACCTCCATACTCCTCCGTAACCAATCATTCCTCACCTACAGGGCCTTCGCCTCGACAAGTCGCAGCTTCCAGCAGCAAGAACAGCAGCAGAGACAAGGAAGTTCGGCGGATCAAGCAGATTCTGACCAGTCAAAACAGAGATCAGAAGATCAAAAGGATGACAAATCTAGCTCGTCGAATGAGCAAACAGATGATGGACGAACGAGAAGAAAACAAGAGAAGAAGGAAGAGCCACCACCACCGCCTCCACATGGAAACAAGTCTCCATGGCAAGTTTTCACGGAGACCCTGCAGTCAGAGTTCAAGGCTTCGAAGGAGTGGAATGAGTCTACCAAAGCCATTGCGTCATCAGCGCATCAGTTCACGGAAAACGAATCCATAAAACGAGCACGGGCAGCCTATACGGCAGCCTCCGGGGCGGCGACTTCAACAACGGCATCAGCCTTGAAAAATACAGGGAAGGTCATTGGGAAGTCTGCAGCCTGGACGTGGGATACTCCTGTGGTGAAAGGTGTACGCGTAGGTGTCAATGTTACAGGAAAGGGTATTGAGAAAGTCACACGGCCTGTTCGGGAGACGCAGATATACAAAACCGCAGTTGGGGGAGTCAAGGACGTCGTGGATGATGGCAGCAGCTCGAGGTATGGTGGATGGTTAGAAAAGGAGGAAAGACGAAAGCAGAGAGAGCTTAGGGAGCTTAAGGAAGCAACTTTACCTGGCGGACAGAACAGGAGGGCCGAGAAGGTTGAAGAAGACCCAAAGTGAGCTGTCCACCCTCCGGTCGTAGGATGAGCTAACATGGTGAATCAGTGCTGGCACGAACGTGACTTTACACAAGGACGCCAAATGGAAAGAGTCATGGCGAGAATTCAAAGACTCTAACAAAGTCATGCAATCTATTTTCTCCTTGAAATCTACCTACAACGAGTCCGAGAATCCTTTTGTTTCAACCGCTCGAAGTATCACAGACAAGATAGCTGGGTTCTTTGCAGAGAACGAGACGGCTATGGTTATCAAGAAATTCCGAGAAATGGATCCGACTTTCCAGGTCGAACCCTTCCTTCGGGAAATGCGAGAATACATTCTGCCGGAAGTACTGGATGCGTACGTCAAAGGGGACACCGAGACGTTGAAGCTCTGGCTCTCTGCAGCACAATACCAAGTCTATGCTGCATTGGCCCAACAGTACACAACTGCTGGCCTCAAATCTGATGGACGAATCCTTGACATAAGACATGTCGATATTCTGTCTGCTCGGATACTTGACCCAGGGGAAGTTCCAGTCTTTATCATTACTTGTCGTACACAAGAGGTACATGTATACCGAAACGCCAAGACAAACCAGCTAGCTGCCGGTATGGAAGACAAGGTTCAGCTGGTCACATACGCTATCGGAGTGACTCGAGTAGCGGATGATGTGAACAATCCAGACACTCGAGGTTGGAGGTTAATTGAGCTACAGAAGAGCGCTCGGGATTACATATGATGCGAAATAGCATCTGCGAGTTATCCGCGCTGTCAAGAGGTTGTTCGTGCAATTCAGCGAGCATCTGCATTTCTAGGTTCATCACTCTCGGTTCTATTCGCTGTATCATATTTCGGCATGGTGGTCCCTTGCCTTTACGTTCTACTGGCGTTTGCTGTATTGACCTGGAATGGAAAAAGGAGGCAGGAATTTGGACGCCACTCTCTAAATAATCTTGATGATCAAAGTACCATGTATTTGTATATTATTAGTCCAATTTTTCGTTTGAAGATTTTGCGCTGTCTTCAGGCTCTACAGCGGACCTCCGGACTGAATTGGCGGAGCTTCGGAGAGCGGAGTATTTTGCATCATGAATAGGTGGTATGCCGTAATTGATATACGGTAGGCAGTACGAGCGTCCCGTGAAGTGAAAGTGTTACCTCCGGGCCCTCAATACCCTGAATTGACACGAGCCAAAACGCCATGCAACGCATAGTCTTCTGGATTTTAAGCACCTAGCCCAGCCGACGATTCGGCAAACATACGAACCTCACTGTTTTCTAGAAAGCGCATGCGGTGGACTCAAGCGACCACCATTCCAATGTCGAGTGAATGCACCCTCTCAATCCCTTTCTGCGGGCTTTCTTTCGAAGTACGCTCCCCGCCCAATGCAATCCTATCAATTATCATGTAGGCCATTTTCCATTTCAAGTTTAACCTCGTGGGAGCTAAGAGGTATTGATTGTAGATCCTCCTTGTCCCTACCACCGAGGTCCTTGTCGGCTCGAAAGATCGCGAAAGCAACTCTCTATACTCCGAACTAGCAACATCAGAAGAATTTTTGGCAAGCCATGTCATTCGCATCACTGCGGACCAAGCGCCCACCAATGGCAGTGTTCGTGACAGCCGAGGCAAAGCAAAACAGTATACCACAGTCAATGGACGTACATTGGTTGTGAAGGAGTCGTTCGTCTACAGCAACAAGGGTGAGTTCTGCGAAGGACTATTGAAGACTACGTAATGAGCTTATGATTGCTCTAGGGTTCAAGAACATCAATCAGGCGCAATTACTGAGCGACGCTCTTTACTACTCCGATCAGTTCGAGTCGCAACAATGGTTGATCTACTACATCTCGAGACCCCTGATCGGATCTTGGGAGCAGATCAAGATTACGCCCGCAACGCTACCAGGTATCATCCAGGGCGCCAGACCGACAATCCAACCCACGCCCAACGCTGGTGAATCCCGATCAGACAAGGCTTCCGACCACAAGAAAATCATAAAGTCTTTCAGCGACCTCCTCAACCACTTCCCTATGATTGCCAGACAAATGCAGCCTGGCTTGGAGCGGGTATTCAAGAATTTTCAGAAGGAGAACCATGAGCATGCCGCTTTCGTGCAATCGCACTCATCCGCGAAGCTCTCTCGTCGCTCTTCAACGACATCTTCACATTCTGGAAGCAACGGCTCAATCCATAGTCGATTCTCAAACGGGTATCCGAAGAGTGCGTCGATTGCTAGTACAAAAGTAAATGAAGAAGAAGAGTCTGTCCGGCGGACACTGGAGGCGGCGGTGACGGCGGCGATTGATCTGTTTCAGCTGGTTGATAAGCAACAGCTCTCTTATCTTGGCTCGAGCACGGACTTGACTGGATCTGCTGTCGAGCGACTCATCGAACGTTACATTACAGAGCAATTACATGATGCGGCTGTTTTTCCGGTGTTATGCAATAGCCGAAAGCTCGAAGATCTCGAACTGGAGTCTCGGATTCATGGTATGGAGAACATTGACGTTGCACAAGTCGGTCTCTCCATTGAGGACGGAAGGAAAGGCAAGGCATCGTTACTAAAGCGGATTGAGCGAGGGGTTGAAGAATTCCGGAAAATGGGAGTCGCAGGCAGTCCTCAGCAGATGCTTGAAGTACTTGTGGAAACGCAAAAAGTGGTCACCGCGACTGAAGCAGCGATTGATGGACAGCACCGGGTCGATGAAAAGTCTAGCGAAGATTCCGAAAAACCAGTAATTCCTATGACAATGAATGCTGATACCCTGGTGTCATTATTACTGGTGGTGGTAATACGCTCGCAAGTTCGGCACTTACAAGCAAGACTTGCGTACATGAGAAGCTTCATCTTTATCGATGATGTCGACAGTGGCGAGATGGGTTACTCCTTGAGCACTTTCGAAGCAGTCTTGTCATATTTAGCAACGGATTCTGGTCAATTAAGGAAGGCCAGCCGAAGAAACAAGAGATTATGGCAAGCTACCAAAAGAGGCGCCGTTTCCGAAGTATCAGCGATTCTCGAAGGTTCACCCAGGCATCCGATTCATAATGGGGATGGGCTTGGAGCCAACCATGAAGAAGCAGTGGATGACAATTCTGGTTTTCAGACCGCAGATTTCCCTGTGCCACCACGTCAAGACCTGTCCAATGGACATTTGTCCGAAACCGGTACAGAGGTAGGAACCCTGAGTGAACCATCTGCACTCGCGCATGTATTTCCCTTCCAGTCAGGACGCAATCTTCAGCATTCCGACCCACAGCCGCGAAAACCAAAGCGTGTATCGATGGATGTCCGTAGCCTTTCAAACACGTCCGAGTTCTCCTTCAAGTCACGAACCACTACTATAGATTCAGGAGGTAGTGCGATCGAGAGTGATACATCTGTCGAGACATTAGCGCAAACTCAAGACGCTGACGGGGATTCGATTCTCATGATGGCTGTCGAGGCTCGCCAGCCAGTTGTTCTGGAGTATCTTCTCAATCAAGAAGACTATTTCCCCACCAAGTTCATACTCGAGGACGCCAACAGCGAAGGGACGACCTTGCTAAGTGCAGCTGTGCAGACTACAAACAGGGAAGTGATGGAGACTATCTTGCATCACATCTTACAAGTCAGGGATAACCAGGTGATTCAAGAGTATTTTGCTCGAGCAGACGTTCGTGGTCGTACTGTCGCCCATTACCTATTCAATGCTCCAGAGCTAGTCGGTAGATTTGGTGAGGATCTTCCATGGAGAAAAAAAGACAGAAACGGCCAGACTCCTTTGCTTGCCTTGTGCAGATCGTATGATCACCCGAACTATCATGAGATGGTCAGTGCAGCCTTGCATTTTGCTACCATCGAGCAAGGAGATGGCCAGCCACTTCACTTGGATAGCCATGTCGATGCCAAGGGTAACACTTTGCTTCATGTTGTCAATGAACCGTCCTTGGCCGTTCGTCTGCTCAAGCATTGTGACTCCAACGCAAACGCGGCGAATGACAAAGGTTTCACGCCCCTGATGGTTGCGAGTAAATACGGCCGAATCGACATGATTAGAGTTTTCTTCGGTGACCGCAGGGTTGACATATACGCAAAAGAGCTCCGGGGGATGACTGCTGTGGAGCTTGCAAAGGATGACGAAGTACGGAATCGTATTGATGATATGGTGCTCGTCTCAAATGTGCCTGCCGCAGATGGAAGGGTGACTTCGGTCGTGCGCGCCTTCTTCGTCGAGGATGCTTCAATCCGTCTGATCATCAAGTCTGCGGTCAGAAATGAGAATGGCATGATCGGGATAACGACTTGTAGGAGATCATTGGCAGATTTTGAGAATCTGGCAAAATGGTTATCGCAGGAGCATCCAGCTTCGTGGCTGCCAGCAGTCTTTAATTTCCGGTCTCCTTTTCTCATTCCCGCTCGACCGTCAAAAGCAACGCTGCAAGATATCCAAGTCCGCCTCGACCGCTTTCTTAAAATCATGCTTGCACATTCGACCTTTGCTACGCATGAGTTGCTTTGGGAGTTCATCCTGTTCCCGGAGATCCAACCTGAGATGATGGAAGAGCGGAGTCGAAAGAAGGCCGAAGTGCGGGCCGAAAATATCAAAGAGCAATATGAACCTGTGGAAGATGTCCGTGACGTCGAATCTTTTGTCGGTCATGCCCGAGAAGCTCTCAGGGGAGTCAATCACTCCACCAAAAGTGCCATGCGGAGAGTAGCCAATATCCGTAATTCTGCTCAAGGTACGTATCATACGTTTTCCCTGCTCCTCAATTCTCTCCCACTCCCTCTTTTCAAGAACTGAAATGTGTGACGCAGATTTCTCCACATCCCTCGACCTCGCCTCCCAAGCCATCTCCACCCTCCCCTTCCTCCCCCCTTCCCACCTCACAGCCCTCACCACCTTCGCCTCCACCACCAAACCTCCTGAATCCAACCCCTACAAAATCCTCCACGCAGACCTCTCCGCCATCTCCTCCACCAACCTCGCGATCCTATCCTCCCTCTCCCGCCCCCACACCCTCATCTCCCACATCCGCTCCGCCACCGACGCTCTCACCAAGCACCAAAATTCCCTCCGGAGAAGTGATCGTTGGCCCCTTGGCCTCCTGGATGAGACTAGGAAGGGTATTCAGAGGGATGCGGAGGAGAAGGTGCGGGGGGATAGGGAGGATCTGAGGGGGTTGGGGGCGGAGTTGAGGTATACGCAGCAGACTGTTGCGGGGGAGTTGGCGGGGTGGCAGGAATTGCATGCGAGGTTGGGGAGGAGGGCGGTTAGGGGGTTCGTGGAAAGGGTGGTGGTGGTGGAGAGGGAGAGGTTGGAGGGGATGAGGAGGGCGGGTAGGGGGCTGGGGTTGAGAGAGGGGAAAATGGGGGAAGGGGAGGGGTAATTAGGGTGTGAAAGGGGGAACTGGCGCTGAGGCATGGGTGATTTTTTGTTACCGTGGATTTTGAGAGGTTCTTGCAAGTTTTTTGTTCGGAAGATACCCCGGTGGTGGTGATATTTTGGGCGGTATATCATTTTAAATAATTAATCGCTTAATACGTTTCTATGGACACTCGATTTATTCGAGCAAATTTTGTGACACTCCCCTTCTATTAATCGGCGTTATAGTGAAGATGGATAACATCGCTGATGCTTGGGGTTTGAAATTGCTTTTGGCATAGGTGCTGATGTGCTGAGTGAAACGAGGCATGTCTCCCAATACTAAAATCCGGTGCTTCTAGATGCGATACTGTCATTATCCCCATCGCCTGGGTAGGGGTTGAGAGATCGTCATCGTTTATTGGTCGCCCTTTCTGGAGTTGTGAAATCTTGAGAATTTTTGATGTTATGATGGGAGCATTGTTTTTTTTGTGTTTTTCAATTTGGCATGTGCATGCTTTTGAATACATCCAACCTTCACAACGGACTCAATATCCACCGCCACCGCTCAGCGTCGTAAACCACACACTATCTCTAGGCTGGCAACCTCCCTCAATAGTCCCGACCACCACCGCTGTTGGAATGACGAGATCCCCTCGACGCGTGGCCATGACTGTGGGAGTGAGAATGGGAGCTTCGTGCATGACCGCCATGACTACTCCCACCATCTGAACGATACCGATCCCTCTGCCCACTTCTCATTTCCGACCTACGGCTTTGTTGACTCCGCGAATGCTGAGACCCATACTGCATCGAGGGCACGCGAGAAGGAGGTTGACTATGATGCGAAGCAGCGTGCCCACCATGCACCGGTATTGGAAACGCCGGAATTTCATCATCATCATCACCGTCTTGATTTTGAGCTCCGTGGAATGATTGCGCTGCATGCTGGGCCTGTGCTGCTGCCATCATCGCAGGCGCCATATGCTGTTGCTGCTCCATATGATGTTGCTGCTGAACCTGTTCCTGCATCGCCATCTGCTCTTGCATGTTTTTTATGTTCTTATTACCAGGGTAGCAAGGGCAAAATATTAGTTTGCAGAGAGTGCCGATGAGGTCGCCGCCGTCGTCGAGGCAGAGGAGTTCTTTGAAGCAGCCCCAGTAGCACATTTCTTTTTTTTTCTTCTCTGTGTGAATGTCGGTGGGCGAGGGTGTTGATATGAGAGAGCTTTGGGGATTGTGGATATTGGCCGTGCAAGAATGTCTTTTTGCGATATATAGACATTTGGTGTCGTTGTTGCGGTGGAAGAGTCAAAGAGTCAGGACAAGAGACTCAGGTCTATCGTTGTTGATTCATAGTGGGTGGATGGTCCGTGCCAGCAGATTGCCCATGACTAAGGTCTATGGGGTTTGATTGGAATCCATCCACGGCTGTGTCATGATGAATGAACAGTCAGACAGCTCAAGCGGCACTGGTCGTACTCTCCATTTCGACAGTCTTCAGTATCTCCCCATCATGCGGATATTCTACGCAATCCGAGTGACGTGACCCATTACCTGAGCCTCTATGGGTACCGGGTTCAAAGTCAGCATAAGCCGTATTCGAAATGCTGTGGCTAAGTTCGATGTCCTGGGGAGGACCAAAGCCACCTGCAAGTCTCGTGATGGAATCGACAGATCTTTCCCATGGCCTTGGGTCACTCTTCGAACCAGATTTGAATCGATGATGCCGTAATCCCGCTTCTCGCTGTTTGGCGTAGATGTTCTGCCCTTTGCGTCCATGGCGAACAAGCTGGAAAAACTTAGGCAGAAGAGGAAGGCTGCTACAAACAAGGATCATAGTGGTTTCAGTGATGCTGGATATCCGCCAAGATCCATCAGAAATATGTTCTAGTGCAAAGGTCGAGATGACACGAAGGCTCACGTACCTCAGCAATCCGTTCTGTTGGCCCACGAAACACAGATCAGGAGACTCTATCAGGTCCACACTGTAGACCACACGAACGATACTAGCAGAGCAGCCGCTAGCGTTCTAGATCAGCCAAAAGAGGTAACGCAGCAGGGTGTATCGATGTCCTACAATAGACCAACCGCGAAAATGGCAAAAACGCCTGCCTTCTTGTTGACAGGTATTCGCAGTCTCCAAATGGAGTATATTGGAAGAGCCAGTATGGACAGATCTGAGCAGAGCCCCCAACAAGCGGAGATGACAGCATTGACATGCCAATCGAAACAATGGCCAGGAATGGATGGTCTCCAGATCTTCTGACGTGGGCTACAAGCGAAGACGAACCAGAAAAAGAGAAAGGTGTAAACGATAAGGTTGCTCCAAATCAAGAAATGGATCGATCCGTATATCAAGCCCTGTTTGAAGGGCACAAAGAGGCGCATGTACTGCAGCAGCAAGCCTAGCCTGGCGAGAAAACTCTTGACACAAAAAACGATGTTCAAGGCGTTGATTAGCTATAGCGAAGAAGTCATCATCACGCTTTGATTCGCAACGAGGACGAGCTAGATCATGTACTCACCATGGATATATAGATCATACTTGATTCAGTGATATTCCACTGATGCCGGCCCATGCCGTGTGACAGGCTATAGAGACCGAGAGCCATCCATGCTGTATACACGATCTAGTAGTCTTTCAGTAATTCGGTAGAGCTGGACATCGAAAGTTTTGGAAGAATGACGAACCGTGGCGAGAATGGTAGCATCTGCAAGCATTAACCAAACATTGTCTAGGACGAAGGAGATCTACCGACAATCTTCAATCTCCAGGCGCCTGGTACCCCACGCTTTAGCGATCAGCCGGGCAACGAGAATTGAGGTCGTGATGAATATATAGAACGAGTATATCACGATGGAAACTGGCTGTAAATCCACATATCGGGTGGAGAAATCCGAGTGCTGGCCTTCAGGGGGCCTCAAAGCAGGAAGAGGTGAATAGTCTGCTGGTGATGGGCCCGCCATTGTCATTCTTTCTCAGTAGCTTCGACTTTGCTACAAGGAAGAAGTGATCTGGGCATGTGAAGCTTGACGAAATAGTTATGTGTGAAACACAAGCGAAAGGCAGATGTCGGGTCAGCAGAGCTACGTATTTTTATCATCCAACAGAATTGCCTGAGAGGTATCGCGAGGCTCTCGGACAAAGGACTGTTCGACTGAAGACCGTATTGTGGCGATCGTACTGAAGTGGTGTGACAGACATCTCGATACGTGCGAGGCACACTGACGTTGCACGAATAACGTAAACGCGATGAGCTTAGGACGTACTTTTGTACTCGGAGGTCTCTTGCTCGACATCTCCTGGTATAGATACAAGAGATCTGCATCGGGGTTCGGTGCCGTTGAGAGTCATATATGCATTGCCGCGGGTAATCTCCCGATTGGTGTCAGCCAAGTTACCTGATCGAGCCGGCTGCAGCTTGCATAGCTGACGATCAGCCTCAGTGTCCAAGATATTATTTGTAGGTATATAGCGATCATGTAAGATCTGATAGACGGGAAAAACGGATGTCCCATCCGAAAAGCTCTCTATTGGTGGGTTTCTAGCGGTTCCGCGATGGAAAAGCCGGGGAGTAGTCGATCTTGACGATAGCGAGTATTAGTGGTCGAAGAGTAGCCCATATACTGTAGTTTACCAATCTGCGTTCATACACCCCCTTTTATGTTGTGACATAGTTGTAGAATAACCCGACTCAACTTCGCATAACTTCTCGATCGCGCTCATCCCTTGTTCCGTGTATTCCGGTCTATGCGGCATGCTCTCTGTCAATAGGTACTTTGCAAGTTGTACCTGGTCCTCGATGTATTCAGCAATAGTCCTGTTCAGGCATGATTCAACTTAGCGTTTGAGTAATTCCATCAACGTACCACCGACCACGAATATTTTCCCAGTCACAGCGGATTTGTTAAACTCTCCATCCTTCAATTTGCACCATGTAAACTATCTCCAACCTCCAACCCTCCCCTCATCCCACCTAGCTCTTTCCTCTTTCCTCCTCCCTACTCCCCTTCTTCCCTCTCTAAATCTCCTCAGAAACTCCCCTAACTCCCTTTCTCCGACTTTTTCATCTCCTTCGAGAAAGCTCTCCTCCAAAACCCTGCACCAGTCCTCCCCTTCTCTCTCCCTTGCCACTAGTCTCTGATAGAGATTTTTGGGACTCCACTGCTCAAGCTGTTTATCGACTTCTGACTGCTTCTGCCTCCATTGACGTTCTAATCCGTGGAGGTGCAGGAGCCGTGATTGAGTCTGCTGTCGTAGGGATAAGAGCTCGGCATGTTGAGATTGGAGTTGCTGGGCCAGTTGTTGGGTTTGAGAAAGGTGAGGCGGAAGAGGTGATGGCGTTAGAGAAGGGTGCTGAGAAGCCAGAGAGGAGAGGAGGGTAGTGTCATTTAGGATAGGCTGGAGAGCGGTGGTTCTGGCGGAAAGTCAGAAATGGGGCGACACTGGAGGAGGGATGGTAGCTGTACGGCTTGTCGACGAGGATTTCGGGGATCCAATTAGACGATGGCGAGGGTGGCTGCGGTGGATGGAAGTTGGACGAAGGCCTCGGTGTTTCTGATTCAAGGGCAGGAGGACGTGTAGAGGTGGGTGGTGGAGGTGGAAGTGGGGGACCGGAGGCTGTCTGCCGCTGCTGCGAGGACGGTTGACGGGCGGTTTCCGATTGGGGCTTTGGCGGAGGAGGTGGAGGAGCACGAGGATTGAGAAAGGTGGGAGTCGGCGCTGCGTCCCGGTCGGTTTGATGTGACATGCTGTCTTTCTAGTTGAAGAGTAGAGGCGGAGAATCCACGTCTTACTTTCCCCGAGGCAATGCCAAGACGGCTATCGATAACAGCCTCCGCATCCGTCGTTAGACTGGAATCTTCTTGGAACAGCTTCGTAGTTTCATTCCTCGTCTTCAAGCTGTCTGCAACTCGTATGGCCAAAGATAAATTCCCCTCTTTGAAAAACATTGACGTGATCTCATACTCATGAAATCCAAAAATTCGATCCAGGCCACGACCATTCCCCAAATGCCTTCCCAACACCGCAGGTCATCGCAGATGATCCGAGAAAGGACAACATACCCTACCAGTCAGCTTGAACACCCACAATGACATCGACCTGAAGTTCCGAGAACTTGTCTTGCAGCTCACAATGTATTGGCCTATGGGCGCTGCTCGAATCTATTCGGCCAATAGAAGACGGCGGAAAGAAGATAATGGCCTCAATAAGTGGGAGGGACCCAATGCAGAAGAGGATCAACCTGCTCCCATACTGGATCTGATCACATCACGGAGTGGCTACCTCATTGCCACTATCACGGCGACTACTCTGACAATTTGGCAAGCCTCGGTATGCAGTCAGCAGTCGTCCTTTGGCTGGTTCTGACTGATGATTAGCCCATAGTAGTCCTAGCTGCTGCCGAACGTTCAGACTCATCCATCAAGAGCTATGGGCCAAACGTTGCTGTGTTGCTACGGCCGGATGCTTCTATCGCTGCTGTCCAGACATTGAATGGTTTTCTTGTCACCTATTCTATCTCAATTGATCCAACCGCTCGAGTTTATCAGCAACTACGCGAAGGTGGCAGTCATCGAAGACCATCCGATAGTAGCAGCCTCGCGTGGGAACAAGATCGTCAAGGTTTCAAGGAAGTCAGCATCAAATTCCGCATGGTCATTCGAATTGATGCCGGAATAGCAGCTGCGTTAGCTCTTGATAGCGAAGTCATTGTGGCCACAAATAAGCCAGCAGCTATTCAATGCATCAAATGGGCCCCCGATGACTCTGGGAAACAAACGAGCACGGAACTCATAGCTCGCATGGGATGGTTGCAGAAAAGCTCTGGTATTTTGACTATGGTCTACGATCGCGCCATGAGCTTAGCAGTCTGGGTCACAGTCGACGGTAGAGCATATGCGGTGCAAAGGCTCTCAGAACGTGCGAGTGAGTCAGAAGCCAGTCAACGGCTCTTTCGCGGTTATGGTTTCCATGACCCGAAGAACAAAGCTTCGAGCGCTGTGAAAGCTGCCATCAATGCACGGTTTTCTTTACTTGCCATTGGTTGCGCTGAGGGCGAAATCTGTGTCTACACAGCAAAAGACTATGTCGGAAGTATTCCCGTATCTCACAAGCTTCTGGCCCCTGCTTCATTCTCTACTACGGGGCAAATCAACTGTCTATCTTACTCACCGGATGGTTACTGCCTAATTGCAGGATATGAACATGGCTGGGCCATGTGGAGTGCGTATGGAAAGCCAGGCGCAAATAGCTTTAGCGCGGATGCCAGGCTGTCCGAAATCAACGAGGAATGCTGGCTGATGAGCGTAAGCAAGTTGAACTGGATAAATGCTGGCTTCAGCTTGCTCTTGACATGCGTCCATGATAGCCGGTTGTGGGCTATGGATATGACGAAAAGTTCTGTCACTACCTGCTTCTCATCGGCAAACATATCTCGAATGCTACTTTTATCAAGCACAAACTTGATGATTTATCGTGGCTTTGACCTCCCAATGAGTACCACAATTTCGGCCGAGGCCCCTCTATGGCAACATGTACCAATCCCAGAAGTATACCTGATGAATCAACGACCGATCAGGAGCGCGGTGATCTCTTTAGATGGTCGGTACGTTGCGATCGCCGGTAAAAGGGGCCTGGCACATTACAGCATCAACAGTGGGCGGTGGAAGAACTTCGATGACCTCGAATTGGAAAATTCCTTCGTTGTTCGCGGTGGGATGTGCTGGTACCAGCACGTGTTGATAGCCGCCGTTGAAAGCGACGATTCGTATGAGGTGTGAACAAATACGTCCGTATCACCGTTTCACCAGGCTGACTTTTTGTAGCTGCGGATGTATTCTCGTGAACTTGGCCTTGACGCCAGTACGTTGCTTCACATTGAACAACTTCCTTCGGCAGCCGTAGCAATATCGATGACAGGACATGATTCACTACTTGTCTACACATTCGAAAACATCCTCTATCATTATATCGTCAATGCTTCTGGCTCGAGCGTGAAGCTCGTCCCAGTCGGACAACTCGCTCTTAATGGCATTGTTCGTGCACCTGCCCGCGTGAGAGCTGTGACCTGGATTCTGCCTGACTTTCAGCTCCGTGAGACCTACCTTCAGGCATAAGACAATTTATTGACTGACTATGTGAAAAGGAGATGGAGACCCTTCCCAAGATGTCGCAAACGCCTCTGTCTTATTCCTCGTCGATGCAAAGCTCGTACTGCTACAGTCATCAACTAGTGAGAACGGCCTCAAGTACGACATGCGAGTCATTGCACAGAATGTCGAATATTTCGACCTAATGCGGGATCACGGAACACTCAACAACTCTCCCGCTTCATCACTGCCCGAATCTCCTTCGGATGGAAACGCATCTCTGAGCGGACTTCACGCTGACCGCGGCCTTAGAGATTCCCTTTGGTACTTTGACGGAGAAAATATTCAATGTTGGATGGACGTGGAGGACCTTCTGAAGTCAGCTTCTACGGAGAACGATCGCGAGCTTCCTCAACCGGTGACAACAGAAACGGATTTCTATCCAACATCTATCGTCCTGGATAGGGGGCTCGTGCTAGGGCTCGACGCAGAGATGATCCAGCGACGAGACGTACATTTCGCATACATGCGCCATACAATAAGAGTTCGTCTTTTGCTTTCTAAGTTCAGGAGACCATATATCGCTAACGTAACTAGACACAGCTGTTCCTTCCCCATATTCTACGCCGAAATTTGTCTCAGTTCGATCCTGCTGCGGCTTCCGTCCTTGCTCTTCGCTACCAGAAGCTGCCGTACTTCTCTCACGCACTTGAGGTGCTTCTTCATATGGTTCTCGATGACGAGGTTGATGCCAATCCGGACAGCGATGATTCATTGATGCCTCACGTTATCTCATTCCTCTCCACTTTCCCAGACTACCTTGACATCGTGGTACAATGTACTCGAAAAACCGAAGTTCGATCGTGGCGCACGCTATTTTCCTACCTTCCGCCGCCCCAAGAACTTTTCGAAGAATCCCTGGAAAAAGGTCTCCTTAAGACTGCTGGGGGGTATTTGCTCGTACTTCAAAATTTCCAGGAGTTCGAAACAAGCTCCGAACAATGCATGAGACTACTTGAGAAAGCCAAAGAAACGGGAGATTGGGATCTATGTAAAGAGCTTGCTCGGTTTCTTATGGCACTGGACGAGTCTGGTGACACCTTACGAGAAGCTCTGACCCGGCTGAACATCCAGGAATCTAGTGAAGGTGGTACCAGTAACACCCAAGTCGGCGTGCAGCTGACAACACCACGGTTCATCAAAGACCACCCCGAGCGTTTCGCCAACGGGAGTGTATCAAAAAGTGCGCTGCCTGTCGACATTATGAGCCAGACGGCAGAAGACGACACAGTGTTATCACCAAACGGGACAACTGTTTCGGAAGATTACTTTTCCTCCCGCAGCTGATAGGAAAACAACATTGTCACCCAAATCTTTCTGCATGAATTGTGCAGGCAGAGGGGACTGTATGTCTGCTCTTTACAACCTTCCGATCGAGTCACGTCACACTTCTCCTTCAGAAGTTTGTTTAAGACTGAAATTGAAAGGTCATCGAAAACGACAGATGTAACATTGACATCGTGACAGTATTGGCTATCGATCCAAGAATCAGTTTCGGCTATTTCCTTCCCGAAAACATATCTTGCGGACCTCGCACAACGTTGGAGATGCTAAAGATAGACGTCACCCTGATTGGTGTTTCAAGCAATCGCAATTCGAATTTGCCCAAATATACCACCAATTTCGGCCACTCCTTCTTCCAAGCTATGCCAAGAGTTTGTTTTGCTGGTCGCATATACCAGATTCAGGCCGAGGTCGATCTCGGGAGAAAGCGCATGTATCATCGTTGTTTCAGCACTATTTGGGGTCTTGAAATAGTCAGTCAACTTCTGCTTCATCAAAGCCCGAGGGCATACTTACATGTATCGGTTGTTCATATCTTCATGGTCGTCGTGATCGTCATTATCATCGTAAATGGGGTCGAGCTCTGCACCATCATCTTCACCGGATGGAGGCCGCTCAGTATAGCCCAAATCCGAGGCGTATGATGGATATGGTGACGGAGTTGGCATAGCGGCGCCAGCGAGTAGCGCAGTAGTGTGCATGGGTTTTTGGGCGAGGATGCTGGCGACACGTTCTTGCTTCGACAGAGCGCGAGGTCTGCCTGAGACTGCGGGCAGCAGGATGAGGGCGAGGAGTGCACAAAATAACGACGAGAGCAAGGCAAAGCGTTGCATTGCAGCAATCTTGGATGATGATCTTGATTCGAGGATCTCGAAAATGGGGGCCTTCCCTTGAGACGTCTCGCTGGCAGATCTTGAATGATCACAGTGGCTTTTGGCGTAGAAAGGCTGACTTGTGGGTTTGAACTGAAGGAGTGATCATAACCATGGAATCAAACGCCGCATGCTGGATTGACAGAAATCAAATGTTTCAAAACGACTCCAGACAAAAATCGAATGAACTTCAACTTCAATGGAGTCACGAAAGCTGTGAAGGCAGAATTCCTTTAATAATACAATGTGCAGGCAGACATATTGCAAGCATGAACGGAACGCTTATAAGATGTCATGCTTCCACTCGGGATGAATTTTACATTCCTGAACCGTGGTCAACCTTCCGTGAATGGAGAAAGTTGGAAACTGGGTAGTGTGGAAAGGGTCCATGCGTAGCCAATCAATGGACCCACGAGGCTCGTTTTTTACCAGGGATGACATGCAAGGCGGGAGTCTACGGCGGCCGTGCCCACGCCGCCAAGCACCGACCATGAAACCTGGTCGGTGCATGCATTATAAGCGCCGCTTCCCGGCTGAGGCTGAGTTTGTTTCGCGGCTACCGTGGGGCTCACAGTCTAGTCCAAAGAGCTTCCGGATCAAGCAAAAGGGGTTAGTAGTGTGTGTGGTAGAGCAAAGTCGGTGTTTGAGGCTTAGCGCCCGTTCTAGGAATCAAGGCCATGATCATGTGAACTTTGATACTCTATTAGCGATGCTAATATTCTTATTACAGAGTATCAAAGGACATACTCACCGCGATCAGAATAGTCGACCCCTAAGCCATATTGATTGTCGTGAAACCTAATTATCAAATTCGTCAAAAATAATGCGTACACATACCTAATTCCGCATGAATTGACAACATCTACTCCGTAGCCTGTGATACAGGTTCATACTAGATTGGTCCTAGAAGCGACCATATCTTCGTCATGGACGACTTCAATAGCGATTCGGATAGTGATTACACTAGCTACTGGAGAGACTGGGTAGGTCATTTTCATACATCAGACACTTCGTCCCTGCATTCTTGGTTTAGCAACTGCTGTGATTTTCATCATCGGGGTACCCTCTTTCTAGCCTTGGATTTTGAGCAGACTTCGCTACATTAGTCAGCTACATACCCGTGCTGTGGATGATGAAGTTGGAAGCTGAGACCGGGGGAAATGTCGATTTCAAGGGTGGCAGTCACGACCGATGGGTCTTGATAAGTATATGGCCTGGGCTGTTGAAGTGGACTTGTATTGTACAACGCACGCTTTCATCAAGGCATTAAGATGGCTGGAGCTACTGAATGGCCTTGGGCTGTACCTGAGGATGACTTTCGTGAAGCTATAGATTTGGATTCGCAGCAATCCGACGTGGATTTTTTTCGCGAAGCTATAGATTTGGATTCCCTGCAATCCGACGAGGATTGTCAATGGCGAGAATGGGTATGATGTTTTTGACTGCGAGGGAATGCCTGCAGAAAAGATGAATTGTTATTTGCGACAAGCTGGCGGACTGTTTTTTCTTGATCTCAGATGGCATGATCGCTGACAATGTCATACGTATCTTTAGTTCATATCATCAAGAGGCAACGAATACTTTTGCGAGATTGACGAGGATTATTTGACGGATCGCTTCAATCTTACTGGCCTTAATGCCGATGTTCAGTACTACCAATATGCCCTTGATCTCGTCACGGATGTCTTTGATCTGGACTGTGATGATGATATGCGGGAGCAGATTGAGAAATCTGCGAGGCATCTTTATGGTCTGGTGCATGCGCGATATATCACTACAACGAGAGGGTTAGCAAAGATGGTATGTGCTCTTCCCCTGCCTCAAACGTGCTGTCTTATTTGCCCTCCTATCCATCGCTATTCCTCCCCCTTTGTCCCGCAAACAAATCCGTCAAGTCCTAACCTCTGCGCCCCACACACAGCTCGACAAGTACAAAAAAGGCGACTTCGGCAAATGCCCCCGCGTCCTCTGCAAAGCCCACCCCCTCCTCCCCACCGGCATCTCCGACCTCCCCAACTGCGCCTCCGTCAAACTCTACTGCTCCAAGTGCGAAGACCTCTACAACCCGAAATCTTCTCGCCATGCCAACATCGACGGCGCGTATTTTGGCACTTCATTCACGAATATTCTTTTCCAAGTTTATCCGGCTCTGGTGCCTGAGAAGAGTAAGGAGAGGTATAGTCCGAAGGTTTTTGGGTTTAAGGTTCATGCTAGTGCGGCGCTGGAACGGTGGCAGGATGAGAGGAGGGTGGAGATGTGTAGAAGGCTGAGGGCGCTGGGGGTTGGGGGGGTTTTTG